>RJWK010010095.1:0-44255 GCA_004363435.1 Platanista minor
CACATCTACAGGCTCTTTCAACTTGAAGAGTCCAATGATTCTGTGCATGTGAATTGATCTCTTTGTGACCTTAGGTGGATCATTTCACTTCTCCAACATTAGTTTTCCAATTTGTAAAATTAGATGGTTGGACAATATGATCTCTAAAGGCCTCTTGAGTTCTGGTATTTTTTGGTACTACAGTTTAGATGGTAGATGTGTGTCTATAATGCCTTGATCCTAGTATTCCTGTGCATCCATGATTTTCATTGCTGGGGACTTTTGTGGATGAATGTGGGGTTGGGGAGAGGGGCTCATGGATGAAGGAAGGCTTCATAGCAACCTACACTGGTTACTTTGACTGCCCTCCCCCACCCCACTAGCCTGTGTGTCCTGGAGTAGGACTGCCCATATAGAATTGACAATGGATGGGCCCCTTTCTTGAGGTCCAGCCAGGTTCTATCAGAGTATGGGGAGAAATGTCTAGTCAGCCATGCCAGCTCTGCTAGAAGCCAGAAAATTTTCTAAGTGTGTGTTCAGCTACAAAAAGCAGGATTAGCTAATAAGGAAATGAATAAATCAAAGGAATTTGTTCTTGCTGATCAGGTATATATCCATTCTCATTCTCTCTCTCTCTCTCTCTCTCTCTCTCTCTCTCTCTCTCTCTCTCTCTCTCTCTCTCTCTCATTTTTTATGCCTTAGAAATGTTTCTAGAGTCAAGGACATGAGTGATGGTGACTGAGATATGACCCCATCAGTCAACCCATAGTTCTCCTGGACTACGACAGAGATTGTGTGGGGCTCCCTCCTTGCCCTGTTGTGCCTTGAGGTTCAACCAGCCTGGTTTCCTTATCACTGTAGGCAAAGACTCCTGAATGGCTTATTATCTAGAAAGCCTATCCTGATCTCTGGCCAAGAACACTGTGACCCCAGCAGCAAGGTAACTGTGGATGGAACAAGGGAATGACTGACAAGAACTGACCTGAGCCCAGCATCTTTGATCTAGGCAAGCACTGGCTGATAGTGAGGACTCAACTAGGGCAACTAGAAACCATGAAATCATAGCAGCAAAGCATGTCCCGTTTGAAGCAGTTGGTGGTGAACACTTAAGGGACCATGAGGTGAAGGAACACAGACTGTGAACCAAGAGACATGGGTTAAAAATCCATCTCTCATCATATTCGAGCTGTGTGAATTGGGCAAATCATTTCAGCTCTCTGAGTCTCATTTTATGTTTTCATTTTTGTTTTTACCAATGAGCTTGGTATGAGGACCAAGCTCATTGGTAAAAACCAAAATCAAGAATAGGGGTTGACAAAATTTTAAAGAGCCATATAGTAAATATTTTAGGTGTTGTGAGGCATATGGTCTTTGTAGCTACTACTCATTTCTGCCCTTAGAGCATTAAAGCAGCCATACATAATAAGTAAATGAATGGGCATGGCTGTGTTCTAGTATAACCTTATTTACAAAAATAGGCAGTGGGCCATATTTGACACATATGTTATAATTTGTAGATCTCTGGTCAAGAAGGTGAAATGGTTTCCTAAAAAATAAATTTCATTTTAGGATTTATTAATAAAATTATTTAGTTAGTATATAGTATATAGTTATTTATTTATCAATAGAGATTTTTCAGAGCAGAGGAGGTGACATCCTTCTTTATTCTATATTGTCCAACAAGTATTCTATTTCCAGCTCTGGCCCTCACTCTTCATAAATAATACAGAAAAAGTAGAGTGGGTACAGATGAGAGGTGAAGAGGTGGCAAGGTCCCAGGCTCTGTGTAGAGTCATTGAATGAACTGGAGCTCAGGCCTTGTGACAGGGCAGACAGAAAAGACAGAGTCTGTGTGGTACCAAGAAGCTACAACCCATAGGTGGAAGCCACAGAGTGAAAGAGTTCATTCTGCACTAGGAAAACCTTTGTAAGGAGATGTCTACTCATGAGTTCCTGTAACTGTAGGTGTCCAAGCAGGGCTTGAAAAACTGGTTGGGTGGAAATGCTTAGAAGGAATCAGGATGGGGATTAGCTAAGCTGAATTTGGAGGTTTGGTCAAATCCTGAGCTTCTGTTTTGCCTGCCCTGCTTACTAGACAAAAGACAGAGAAGTGCTTTGTGAAGTTGATTTTATTCATTTATCTAACATCTGAGCACTATTTGGGGCCAGGCACTATGCTAAATTACTGGGGCACCAAAGTGCAAATCCAGGCCACCAAGCTATTAAAGAGATCATAAACTCGTCACCCATAATTTTACGGAGGATTATACTGAAACTCAGAAGCTCCTGTAAAAATTAAAAGGGGTGGATTTACCATAAATATGGAAACCTATGGGCCAGCAGCAAGGCCTTAGCTCTCCCTTCCACAGGTTAAGTCTCAGAGCAGTAGAGCACAGGTGGGATTTATCTGATTTGGAGCACTCCTACACAAGCTGAGGTGATAGATAGTGCTTTACAGACTGAAATGTATCAGTTGAATAGAAGTAGCAGAAAATCAGCAACAAGTGTCCTTATTTATAACAATTCACTCCAGGGTAGCAGCCCCTGGAAGCACAATGCAGCATACTGTTCTAAGGGTGGAGATGATCTTTAGACTCTTAAGAGGTCTCAGTTCAGTTTGATCCCAGTGGGAGTTTCTTCAGTTTTCCAATCTGTTCAGTTGCACAATTTGATTGTATCCAAGTGCTTCTAGAATGTGGAGTATGGCTGAAAGACTTATCAGTACTCTGGGATCCAGACATCACAGCCACCCAATCTTATTCCTTGAGTTTGTTCCTGACTCCTAGAATTATAATATAGATTGAGCATGTAAGATTTAAGCTATTCCCAAAGTCATCAAGAGGAGCCTCTCCTTTGAAAGCCTCATTCATTCTTTCTATACCATGCTCCCAAATCTCTGAAAGAAGCAGCATGGTGGAAGATATGAGCTTTAAAGTCACGTAAATCTGGGTTAAAATCCTTATCAACTATTGGGTTGTCCAAAAAGTTCCTTCGGGCTTTTCCATAACATGGAAAACCTGAAAGAACTTTTTGGACAGCACAATATTTACTAGCTATGTGGATCTTAGGCAAGTAACATTTACCCTATGAACCTCCATGTCTTTCCCTGTAAAATGAGAGTAACAATATATAACTCACAGGTTTATTGCAAATATTTTAATACTACATCAAAAAGCCTAGTACAGTGCCTGCCACATAGTAAAAAATTAAATATTATTGAGAAACTGCATGCTTATTGCAGGCAGCTCTCTGGGTTTTAGTTCCAACATTGGCATTTACTGGCTGTGTAACCTTGAGCAAGTCAGATCATTAACTGGGAGTTCAGTTTTCTCACTGAGATATTAGCAGTATGTATTTTCCAGGGTATATAGAAAAATAGATGAGCTAAATATATTAAATATACCTCTCACATGGTCTATCATATAGTAGGTATTTTTGCTAATTGTTATGAAATCTTATTCAGTCCCCTGCTCACTGTATTGGCCCCCAGGGGTTTCCATGGACAGCTTGGTGGAGTGACCGTACTCTTCCACTCCCACAAGGTGATGATCTGATGCCCTAATAAGCTAAGCTTGGTTACAGTGAGGTTAGACTATGGCAGGGATTCCTGGAAGACAGAAAAAGGCCTAGCACCCTAAGAAAGCCTACTGGCCAGAGCATGACTCTTTCCTTGGCCCATTCTTGTGTACTTATTACCTCTCCCTTTTCCCTTCTCATACATTTCCCCTCACCAGCAACTGGCATAAATTAAAGGTTGGTGGTGAGTTGGTGGAAAGCGGGGCAGGGGAGAAAGGGAAAGTTGGTAAGAAGCTGTGCCACTTGTCTATTGATGAGCATTTGACTGGGAGCCAAAGATTCTGGTTTCTGATCTACCTTCTGCTAACTATCTTACTCAATGACTCTGGATAAGTCTTTTCCTATCTTTACCTGTAAAATGGTCTCTTCTGGCTCAGGACCCCTCAGGCTCTGATTTTCTAAGAATCTGAGAAAGTACTGGACTCATAGGAAAACAACTTAAAATAGGGGCATCTGACTTTGTTTGTTACTTTCAGATAAAATTTTGGAAGTTATCTGACACTTCAATAGATACATGAATATTTTATATGATCCTGTGGTCAGGGGGGATAAACTTAATGATGTCCTTGAAAATGCTGAGATCTATAACTTAGGCTGTGGAAAACATTTCAATTTGAGAAAGATAGAAGTCTGATAAGCATTCTGGGAAACCTGGGGCTGCCCAGGCCTTGCCCTAGATTAGGAAGGGCTGGAATGAGCCAGCAGCTGGCAAGATGCCACCACATCATTCCAGAACAGTGTTTTGTGAAAGTGACCTGGGTTTTTGCCTAAGAATGGTTTCTGACCTTCACTTAACCCCATTAAATCTAGATTCAAACCTCAGGAGCTTCATTTCCTAGCTGTGTGACCTTGGTTATTAGTTAAGAGACCTTTGAGAACTCTGAATGGAAGGAAGTAAAGTTGTCATCTTAAAATTTTAAGTAATCTTAAGGAAGTAAAGTTGTCATCTTAAAATTTTAAGTAATCTTAAAACTGGTAGTTCCTAAACCTTCTAGATCACAGACCCCTTTGAGAGTTGGTCAAAAGCTATGGTCTTGGGCTTCCCTGGTGGCGCAGTGGTTGAGAGTCCACCTGCCGATGCAGGGGACGCGGGTTCGTGCCCCGATCCGGGAAGATCCCACATGTCGCGGAGCAGCTGGGCCCGTGAGCCGTGGCCGTTGAGCCTGCGCATCCGGAGCCCGTGCTCCACAACGGGAGAGGCCACAGCAGTGAGAGGCCCACGTACCGCAAAATAAATAAATAAATAAATAAATAAATAAGCTATGGTCTTCCTGCTCCTTAGAAATATATTGACTTACAAAAAATTGTTTTACCATGTACTCTAGTTTAAATCTCCTGCCTTAAAGAATAAGAGGAAAACAACTGAAAGTATATGCTTTTTATTAATGTGTCTATTAGAAAAGGTCATAGAGATTGAGGTGGAGAGTGTGTGAAGAACCTCTCTGTTACAAAAACAAAATAGAAACAAAGGGGCTGGTATGGGCACCAAATGGGGAAATGATGCACTGGTCCCCAAATTTTACATATTCTGGTTTAATTTACAAAACCATCCTAATTTTGGCCATAGCTACTTAGGAACATTTCATAAATTAATTGAACTTTGATGGCTCTGATTCTTTATTCAATGGGCAAATTTATGACTATGGGGTAACCATTTGGCATTCTGAGGGAATATACCCAGAGACATTTTGGGATCCTGAAGTCTGAGGACTTTACTAACTGATGTGTAAATGCATAGTACACAACTGGGCCTACTTAACAATCGTGTGATATGTGCCCACACCATAGTCATGCCATCTACATGATTCCAATTCATGCCAAGAACTTTTGTATGATACAACTTCATTCTCATAACCATTCTGAAATGTAGAATTTAATATTCTTGTTTCATAATTTGTACTTCTTGAGCTGTGAGCATTCACAAAACACTTTCATATCCCTTGATCTCAATTAAACCTCATGGCAGCCTTCAAAGCAGTCTAAACATTATGTCTTGTTGTTTGTGTAGGCTCCTGCTCAGTCTGCAGGACAGATCATAGAGTGACAGCTTCTGTTGCATATGAGCCTGTGTGCTCCTGTTTGCTCCTAAGCACAGTGAAAACAGGGGATTCCTTTCAAAGTCAATCTTCTAACTACCCAGAGCCTCCTTTTGAGGATCAAGATTATCCTCACAAAAATTTACAGAATCACAGATGAGTGAGCCTCAGGGATCACAGTCCAGGGGTTATTGACTAAGATTACATGTCAAAACTTCCTGAGGATGAGATGAGGGGTGGGAACTGACAACATCTCCCCAACTCTGACCCTCTCCACCCCACCCTAATTATAAGCAAAGCCTTGACCAGAAGGTATTTTTCCCCATGGGCCTTACCAGAGTATCCAGGTGGAACTAGCAAGAGGGACCCCAATACAATAAGCACCTAGCCTGGGAACAACTATGCATCTCCCACAGGCAGGCATTTCCTACCAAACAATGGTCCAAGGGCCAGGAAGATTCTTTGTTCCTGTAACTTCATGATCCTGAAACTCCCCTCTCCCAAAGAGAGACAGCAAATGACCCTGCCTGGGAAAACACATTCCATCATTTGGGCAGCAATAGCAGAGACCAAATGGAGACCCCACCAACACCAAAATAACACCACAAAGGTTGTGCTCAAAACCAGAGCAACAAAGTAGAACAGGACCTACATGCTGAACCTAAACAAGGTGACTGCCTGCTAAAACAAAATGTTTAAATAGGATCAAGGGTCCCCTAAAATAATAGACAAAATGCCCAGGATACAGATTGAAAATCACCCATTATAATGACATCAAGAAAAATCACAATGAGAAAATGAACCAACTGATGACAACATAAAAATGAATCAAATGTCAAAACATCAAAGATTTTAAAGCAGCCATCATAAAAGAAAAAAAAATTTAACATCTTTATTGGAGTATAATTGCTTTACAATGGTGTGTTAGTTTCTGCTATATAACAAAGTGAATCAGCTATACATATACATATATTCCCATATCTCCTCCCTCTTGCATCTCTCACCCTCCCTATCCCACCCCTCTAGGAAATTTTTTAATTCTTTTGAAAACATGAAAAAAACTTTAAAATCTCAGTAAAAAAATATGAATCAGGAAGTAAATAATAAAATGATAGACATGCTCAAGAATCAAATAAAAATTCTAGAAATGAAAAAAAATAGAAACAAAAGAGATTGCTGTATGAGCTAAATAGTAGAGTGGAAATGGCAGAGGATGGAATTAGTGAACTTGAGGAAATATCAACTGAAAGCACTCAATCTTAATAACAGAGATAAAATAGACAGAAAAACAAATTAACAGAACCTTGGGAACCTGTGGGATAATAACAAAAGGTGAACCATTTGTATCATTGGAGTCCTAGAAAGGGAAGAAAAACAGAGTGGGACTAAAAGAGTATTAGAAGAAATAATGGCTGAAAACGTCTCAAATTTGACTAAAGATACAAACCTACAGATGCAAGATAATTAGAGAACCCAAACAGAAGTAACCCAAAGAAATTTATGACAAAAAACCATAATTAAACTTCTGAAAACTAAAGAAAAAGATCATTTTTAAAACAGCCAAGAGAGAAAAGAGGCAATAACTATACGAAAAGGCCAAGATTCAGAACAATGGATTTATTAGCTGAAATCATGGATGTCAGAGAGAAATGGCATATTTTTAAGTGATGAAAGAAAAAAACTCTGTCAATCATTAATTTTATATCTGGTGAAACCATCCTTCAGGAATAAAAGGGGAATAAAAAATAGTCATACAAAGGAAAACTAAAAGAATTTGCCACTAGCAGATGTACCCTTAAAGATTGGCTAAGGGAAGTTCTTCAAATATAAGGAAACATTAAAAAAATAAAAATAAAAGAATCCTAGAGCACCAAGAAAGAGGAAGCAACAGAGAAAGAGGAGAAATTTGAGTACAGACAATAGATTATCCTTTGCCTCATGAGTTTTTAAATCATTTTTGATGACTAGAAAAAACTATAACACTATCTGATACTCAACAGAATGATAATTTACAGTGAGGAAGATTTCTACTCTTCGCACATAGTGATAAAATGTTAATATTAGTTAATACCAAGACTGATAAGATTTAGGGTAATACACAGAGCAACCACTGCAAAAACTATACAAAGTGTTAACACTAAAAAAAAAAAAAAAAGCACTATCAGTCAATCAATATGGATTTCTAAAAAAACTGTTCAAGTAATGTACAGGCAAGAAAAGAATGAGAAATAGTGGAAACAAACAGGAAAGAGTAAAAAAGCAGACTTATGCTCAACTACATCAATAATTCCCTTAAATGTAAATGTAAACCATAAACATAATGTAAACTACATACACTAACCAAAAGACAGAAATGCAGAGTAGATAAAAATATGACCCAACTGCATGCTATTCAAGGAAACACACTTGAAAGCAAAGACATAGGGAAATTGAATATAAAAGGAAGAAACAAAATATACCCAAAAATATTAATGATAAAAAAGCAGAAGTGGCTAAATTAATATCTGATAAAATTATTTAAGAGGTGTGATGAACCTAAAGTAGTGCTAAGAGTGAAATTCATAAATCTAAATCTTACATTTATAAACAAGGTAAATTCTCAAAGCAATAATTTAAGTTCCTAACTCAAGAAACCAGGGGGAAAAAAGATCAAGCTAAACCCAAAATAAGCAGAATAAAGGAAATATTAAAGATGAGAGAAGAAATCAATGTCGAAATCAGCATAACAATAGGAAAAAACAATAATACAAAAAGTTGTTCCTTTGAAAAAAGAATCAGTAAAATTTCTAAACCTCTAACAAAACCAACAAAAATAAGAGAAGACCAAACATTAACATTAGGAATGAAATAGGGAATAATGCTACAGATCTTCCAGCCATTAAAAGGATAATAATGGAGTACTCAATTTTTTTTTTTTTTTGTGGTACGTGGGCCTCTCACTGCTGTGACCTCTCCTATTGTGGAGCACAGGCGCTGGACACGCAGGCTCAGTGGCCATGGCTCACGGGCCCAGCCGCTCCGTGGCATGTGGTATCTTCCTGGACCGGGGCACGAACCCGTGTCCCCTGCATCGGCAGGCGGACTCTCAACCACTGCGCCACCAGGGAAGCCCTTTGATATACTCTTAACAAAACGTGTATAGGTTATATATAATGAAAATTGCAAAACAGTGAAAAAATCAAGAAAACCTAAATAAATGGGGATAGACACACTGTGTTTATGGATTGGATGACAACATAGTAAATATGTCATTTCTCCCCCAAATTGATCTATAGGTTTAATTCAATTATTTTTGAAATACCTGAGTTTTTTTGTAGACATAAAAAAGCTTATTCTTCAGAATTTCAGTAGATCTGAATCCCAAGTTTTCCATGTACTAGTTGACTGATGATGAGCATATGACTCTGTGCCTTCTCAGTTTGATCACCTGTAAAACAGAGAAAATAATAGTAATCACCTTTAAAGTGTTATTGGAGGATGGCACCTGATGGCATAGGTAAAGTGTTAAGGATGGTGCTATGGCAGAGACTGGTTAGCTGTTTACAAAACATTCCCTTTTCCTCATGGTCATACAGATATTCTACATTTCCCAGCCTCCTTTGCAGTTAGGTATAGTCATATAACTGAGATGTGTGGAAGTGATATGCATGACTTACAACCTTGACCCATTAAAACCTCCCAGAAACTAGCTTCCCTCTATTTCTCCATCTCATATCAAGCAGATAAGGGGTCCAAGGTGAAATGAGTTTGAACCCCAGTTGTGCTAGTTATTCTTTATTAGCTCTCCTATATCCACTCTCTACACTCCAATACCATGTTGTGCTCCCTTAGAGGTTATCTCTACTGACTGAATCATTTGGACTCCTAAGTTCATGTCATTTTCACTACACTCTCCTCACACTCACATACACATCAAATGCTGAAGTACTTCTATACCAATTAATAAATAGCTGTTTCCCCCATACCTCAGTTTTGTGAGGCCTACCATTTTTCTCCTTTACTACTTTAACACCCTCTAGTGAGGTCACCTAACCATCCAAGATGCTATCTGAGAGCACCTCACGATTCTCACGGTTGCTACTATGGTCATCTACATAGGGTTTACAGCCCAGCATTATGATTAGGAATTTCTTCTGTCTCTAGGCACTGTGACATTGTGTTGAATTCCCAAGGAAAAGCTTGGCTAGGGAGAGAGAATGAAATTACCACGGTGTATTTACAGCCCTTGCCCTCTTTGACACCCAAGGTTTTGTGAATGGGCCAGACTTATCTTTTCAATAACTTTTCCCTTAGAATGGGTTTTTTTCTCACAACGCTCCTCTGTGTCTTTTATACCAAGTGATTACTAGTGGGTGCACCTTACAGATTGGCTAAATGTGTTTGAATGATATAGTTGGGCTCAAGCTGCATCCAGACTAATATTTAAGAGCCAACCTATTTCTAGCCCATATGGGTTTAAACCTTGGCTCTAGCATTTCCTAGTTGTGTAATTTTGGCCAGGTTACTTAACTCCTCTATATCTATTTTTTCGTTAGTAAAATGGCACTATTCCTCATCTATAAAATTGATTTTGGTGTAGATTTAATGAGAAAATATATGAAAGACACTCATAATAAGATCTGGAACATAAGTGTACAATAAAAGATAGCTCTTAATATTCACACAGAGTTGAAGAGATAGGATCAGAGAGGGACAGTAAGTTACCCAGAGTCCAACTCCAAAGCCTATGATGTTCCAATTTCCCTAGAGTGTGGATTTCCAAGTTCTCAAGCCTGGAGTCTTCCATCCAGAGGACAGAGGCAGCTATCACCACCTACATATCTCAGTGTGTCTAAGCCTCTCTACATGACAGGAGCCCATTTGATTAAAGATGCTGATGTAAAGCAGTCACTGCATCATTGTGGTAGAAGTCCTTCCCCTTGCCCATGAAATTATATTCTATCATTCCCTGTCCTCAGTACATTCTTGAAACCTCTCTCATGACATAAATGTCAAGAATTTGGGCCTATATTCTAGTACTCATGGCTGTAAACTATGTATTCTAGTTAGCTCTACACTACTGTTACTTCATCTATTAAAATACGGTTTACAAACAGAGTTCAAAAGGGTCCGTAATGAAAGTGATCTTCAAATTTTTATACTCTGTAAATATAAAATACATTTTATATTTTTACCTGACACATACACATATAACTGAAACAAACTTTCATAACTACTCACCCAATGTGTGCTGCATTCTGATATTTTATTCTCTATTTCATACTACTGTTTTTTTTTTGGTTTTTGGGTTTTTTTGCGGTACACGGGCCTCTCACTGCTGTGGCCTCTCCCGTTGCGGAGCACAGGATCTGGACGCGCAGGCTCAGCGGCCATGGCTCACGGGCCCAGCCGCTCAGCGGCATGTGGGTTCTTCCTGGACCGGGGCACAAAGCCGCGTCCCCTGCATTAGCAGGCGGACTCTCAACCCCTCCACCACCAGGGAAGCCCTACTATTTCGTTTTTAATGTTTTTTTTATTTATTGGTTTCAGTTTTCTCATATATTTCTTTAACATCTTTATTGGAGTATAATTGCTTTACAAAGGTCTGTCAGTTTCTATTTTATAACAAAGTGAATCAGCTATACATATACATATATCCCCATATCTCCTGCCTCTTGTGTCTCCCTCCCACTCTCCCTATCCCACCTATCTAGGTGGTCACAAAGCACCGAGCTGATCTCACTGTGCTATGTGTCTGCTTCCCACTAGCTATCTGTTTTACATTCAGTAGTATATATATGTCCATGCCACTCTCTCACTTCGTCCCAGCTTACCCTTCCCCCTCGTCATGTCCTCAATTCCATTCTCTACATCTGTGTCTTTATTGCTGTCCTGCCTTTAGTTTCTTCAGAAACTTTTTTTTTTGATTCCATATATATGTGTTAGCATATGGTATTTCTTTTCCTCTTTCTGACTTACTTCACTCTGTATGACAGTCTCTAGGTCCATCCACCTCACTACAAACAGTTCAATTTCATTTATTTTTATGCCTGAGCAATATTCCATTGTATATATGTGCCACATCTTCTTTATCCATTCATCCGATGATGTACACTTAGTTTGTTTCCATCTCCTGGCTATTGTAAATAGAGCTGCAATGAATATTTTGGTACATAACTCTTTTTATATTATCGTTTTCTCAGGGTATATGCCCTGTAATGGGATTGCTGGGTCATATGGTAGTTCTATTGTAGTTTTTTAAGGAACCTCCATACTGTTCTCCTCTCCAAAGAAGATATACAGACTGCCAACAAACACATGAAAGAATGCTCACCATCATTAATCATTAGAGAAATACAAATCAAAACTACAATGAGATATAATCTCACACCGGTCAGGATGGCCATCATCAAAAAATCTAACACACCATTTTAAAGCAATTATATTCCAATAAGGGTATTAAGACAAAAAATAGATGTTAAAACAAAAAAGTTTGCTCTGTCTATTCAGGGTCTTTTTTGTTTCCATAGAAATTGTGCAATTTTTTATTCTAGTTCTATGAAAAATGCCATTGGTATTTTGATAGGGATTTCATTGAATTTGTAGATTGCTTTCGGTAGTACAGTCATTTTCACAACACTGAATCTTCCAAAACAAGAACATGATATATCTCTTCATCTGTTTGTATCATCTTTAATTTATTTCATCGGTGTTTTATAGTTTTCTGCATAAAGGTCTTTTGCCTCCTTAGGTAGGTTTATTCCCAGTTATTTTATTCTTTTTGTTGCAGTGGTAAATGGGAGTATTTCCTTAAATTCTTTTTCAGATTTTTCATCATTAGTATATGGTAATGCAAGAGTTTTCTGTGCATTAATTTTGTATCCTGCTATTCTACCCAATTCATTGATTAGCTCTAGTAGTTTTCTGGTAACATTTTAGGATTCTCTATGTATAGTATCATGTCATCTGCAAACAGTGACACCTTTACTTCTTCTTTTCCAATTTGGATTCCTTTTATTTCTTTTTCTTCTCTGATTGCTGTGGCTAAATATTCCAAAAGTATGATAAGTTTTACTCGTGAGAGTGGGTAACATTGTCTCGTTGCTGATCTTAGAGGAAATGGTTTCAGTTTTTCACCACTGAGAACGATGTTGGATGTGAGTTTTTCATATATGGCCTTTATTACGTTTAGGTAGGTTCCCACTATGCCTACTTTCTGGAGAGTTTTTATCATAAATGGGTGTTGAATTGTTGAAAGCTTTTTCTGTAGCTATGAGGTTATCATATGTTTTTTATTGTTCAGTTTTTTTAGTATGGAGTATCACATTGATTGATTTGCATACACTGAAGTAAAATTGCTTTCCTGGGATGAACCCCACTTGATCATGTTGTATGATCTTTTTAATGTGATGTTGGATTCTGTTTGCTAGTACTTCATTGAGGATTTCTGCATCAAGTATCATCAGTGATATTAGCTTTTATTTTTTTTTCCGTGATGTCTTTGACTGGTTTTGTTATCAGGGTGACAGTGGCCTCCTAGAATGAGTTTGGGAGGGTTCCTCCTTCTGCTGTATTTTGGAAGAGTTTGAGAAGGATACATGTTAGCTCTTCTCTAAATGTTTGATAGAATTCATCTGTGAAGATATCGGGCCCTGGGCTTTTTTTGCAAGATTTTTAATCAAAGCTTCAAATCCAGTGCTTGTGTTTGATCTGCTCATATTTTCTATTTCGTCCTGGTTCAATCTCAGAATGTTGTGCTTTTCTAAGAATTTGTCCATTTCTTTCAGGTTGTCCATGTTATTGGCATATAATTGCTAGTAGTTATCACTCATGATCCTTTGTATTTCTGCAGTGACAGTTGTTACTTCTTTTTCATTTCTTATTCTATTGATTTGAGTCTTCTCCCTTTTTTTCTTGATGAGTCTGGCTAATGGTTTATCAATTGTTTATCTTCTCAAAGAACCAGCTTACAGTTTTATTGATCTTTACTATTGTTTCCTTCATTTATTTTTCATTTATTTCTGATCATATCATTATTATTTCTTTGTTTCTGCTAACTTTGGGGTTTTTTTTTCTTTCTCTAATTGCTTTAATTTTAAAATTAGCTTGTTTATTTGAGATATTTCTTATTTCATGAGGTAAGATTGTATTACAATAAACTTCCCTCTTAGAACTGCTTTTCCTGCACCCCATAGATTTTGAGTCATTGTGTTTTCATTGTGATTTTATTCTAGGTATTTTTTTTAATTTCCTCCGTGATTTCTTCAGTGTTCTCTTTGTTATTTAGTAGCATATTGTTTAGTCTCCATGTGTTTGCATTTTTTACATTTTTTTCCTGTAATTGATATCTAGTCTCATAGCACTGTGGTCAGAAAAGATACTTGATATGATTTCAATTTTCTTAAATTCACCAAGGCTTGATTTGTGACCCAAGATATGATCTATCCTGGAGAATGTTCCATCAGCACTTGAGAAGAAAATGTATTCTGTTTTGCATGGAATTTCCTATAAATATCAATTAAGCCCATCTTGTCTCATGTATCATTTAAAGCTTCTGTTTCCTTATTTATTTTCATTTTGGGTGATCTGTCCATTGGTGAAAGTGAAATGTTAAAGTCTCTTACTATTATTATGTTACTGTCGATTTCCCCATTTATAGCTGTTAGCATTTGACTTATGTATTGATGTGCTCCTATGTTGGGTGCATAAATATTTACAATTGTTATACCTTCTTGTTTGACTGATCCCTTGACCCTAATGTAGTGTCCTACTTTGTCTCTTGTAATATTCTTTATTTTAACGTCTATTTTTTCTTATATGAGAATTGCTACTCCAGCTTTCTTTTGATTTTCATTTGCATGGAATATCTTTTTCCATCCCCTCACTTTCAGTCTGTATGTGTCCCTAGGTCTGAAGTGGGTCTCTTCTGGGCAGCATATATATGGGTCTTGTTTTAGTATTCATTCAGTCACGCTGTGTCTTTTGGTGGGAATATTTAATCCATTTACATTTAAGGTAATTATTTCTTGTTTGTTTGTTTGTTTGTTTGTTTGCAGTATGCAGGCCTCTCACCGCTGTGGCCTCTCTCGTTGCGGAGCACAGGCTCCGGACGCACAGGCTCAGCGGCCATGGCTCACAGGTCCAGCTGCTCTGCAGCATGTGGGATCTTCCCGGACTGGGGCACGAACCCGTGTCCCCTGCATCAGCAGGCAGACTCTAAACCACTGCGCCACCAGGGAAGCCCTTAAGGTAATTATTGATACATATGTTCCTATTCCCATTTTCTTCATTGTTTTTGGGTTTGTTATTGTAGGTATTTTCCTTCTCTAGTGTTTCTTGCCTAGAGAAGTACCTTTAGCATTTGTTGTAAAGCTGGTTTGGTGGTGCTGAACTCTCTCAGCTTTTGCTTGTCTGTAAAGGTTTTAATTTCTCCATCAAATCTGAATGAGATCTTTGCTGGGTAGAGTAATCTTGGTTGCAGTTTCTTCTCCTTCATCACTTTAAATAAGTCCTGCCACTCCCTTCTGGCTTGCAGAGTTTCTGCTGAAAGATCAGCTGATAACCTTATGGGGATTCCCTTGTGTGTTATTTGCTGTTTTCCCCTTGCTGCTTTTAATATGCTTTCTTTGTACTTAATTTTTGATAGTTTGATTAATATGTGTCTTGGCATGTTTCTCCTTGGTTTTATCCTCTATAGGGTTTTCTGCACTTCCTGCACATGATTAACTATTTCCTTTCCCACATTAGGGAAGTTTTCAACTATAATCTCTTGAAATATTTTCTCAGATCCTTTCTTCTTCTCTTCTTCTGGGCCCCCTATAATGTGAATAGTGGTGCTTTTAATGTTGTCCCTGAAGTCTCTGGGACAGTCCTCAGTTCTTTTCATTCCTTTTTCTTTATTCTTCTCTCTGACAGTTACTTCCACTATTTTATCTTCTATGTCACTTATCCATTCTTCTGCCTCAGTTATTCTTCTACTGATTCCTTCTAGAGAATTTTTAATTTCATTAATTTGTTGTTCATCATTGTTTGTTTGTTTCCTCTTTAGTTCTTCTAGGTCCTTGTTAAAAGTTTCTTGTATGTTTTTCATTCTAATTCCAAGATGTTTAATAATCTTTACTACCATTATTCTGAATTTTTTTTCAGGTAGGCTGCCTATTTCCTCTTCATTTGTTCGGTCTGTTGGGTTTTACCTTGCTCCTTCATCTGGGGCATATTTCTCTATCTTCACATTTTGTTTAATTTACTGTTTTTTTGGTCTCCATTTCTCAGGCTTCAGGTTTGTATTTCCTGTTGTTTTTGGTGTCTGCCCATAGTGAGTGAGGTTCGTTCTGTGGATTGTGTAGGCTTTCTGGTGGAGGAGACTGGTTCTTGTGTTCTGTTGGGTGGGACTGTATCATGTCTTTCTGATGGGCTGGTCCATGTCCAGTGGTGTGTTTTGGGGTGCCTGTGAACTTAGTATGATTTTTAGGCTGGCTTTCTGCTAACGTGTGGGGTTGTCTTCCTGTCTTTCTAAGTGTTTGACCTAGGGTGTCCATCCCTGTAACTTTCTGGTTCTTAGGTGGAGCTGGGTCTTAGTGTTGAGACAGAAATATCTGGGAGAGCTCTCGCCAATTGATATAACATGGTGCCCGGATGTTTCTGGTAGTCCAATGTCCTGGACTTTGCTCTCCCTCCTTTGAGGCTCAGGCCTGACACACGGCCAGAGCACCAAGACAATGTCAGCCACATGGCTCAGAAGAAAAGGAAGAAACAAAAAGAAAAAAGAAAAAAAATAAGATAAAATACATTAAAAATAAAATGAAAAAATGAAAAAAAATTAAAATACAAAATAGAAGAGAACAACCAAGCAAATGAACAAAACCACCAATGATAAAAAGCACTAGAAACTAAAGTAAGATAATCATTAAAATCAGAAAGAAATCAGTCACAGAAAGCAAACCCCAAGTATACAGTTGCTCTCAAAATCTGCTTCCTCAATTTTGGGAACATTTGTTGTCTGATATTTTTGTATTCCACAGATGCAGGTTTTATCATGTTGACTGTGTGGATTTAATCCCCTGCTACTGAGGCTGCCCGGAGAAATTCCCCTTTCTCTTCATTTTTTGCACAACTCCTGGATTTCAGCTTTCGTTTCAGCCCCTCCTCTGTGTGTAGGATGCCCTCTGTTGTATTTTCCACACCCAGACAGGAGGGGGTTAAAACAGTGGCTGATTATGGCTCTCTTGCTCTCTCAGCCTGGGGATCGGGATGTGTACAGTAGTCATAACTGGAAGGCAGGGTGAGCCTGTGATGGCAGAGGCTGTGGTGACATTGCAGCAGCCTGAGGCATGCTGTGTGTTCTCCTGGGGAAGTTGTCCCTGGATCTAGGGACCCTGGCACTGGCATGCTGCACAGGCTCTTGTGGGGTGTGTGGGTAGTGAGCTGGGCTTCCACACAGTATTTGTGGTGGCAGTGGCAGTGGAATTAGCACTGCATGCCCATCTCTTTGGTCCAAGCTGATAGTCATGGTTTACGCTCATCTCTGGAACTCACTTAGGCAGTGCTCTGCCTCCTGTGGGCACATGGGGAAGGAATCCCCTCTCCTTGCACACCCTGAAACAATGGTTTCTTTCCTCTTTGGCAGGTCCAGACATTTTCCCTGATTCCCTCCCAGCCAGTTGTGGTGCACTAGTCCCCTTCTGGCTGTCTTCAAGCAGCCAACCCCAGTCCTCTCCCTGGGATATGACTGCTGAAGCCTGAGCCTCAGTTCCCAGCCCCCAGCCACCCCAGTGGGTGAGCAGACAATCCTCTCAGCCTTGTGAGTGCTGGTTGGCACCAATCCTCTGTATGGGAATCTCTCCACTTTGACCTCTGTGCCCCTGTTGCTGTGCTCTCCTCTGTGGGTCTGAAGCTTGCCCCCCACCCAGGCCTGTCTCTGCCAGTGAAGGGTCTTTCTAGTGTATGGAAACTTTTCTTCCTTCACAGCTCCCTCCCAGAGGTGCATGTCCTATCCCTATTCTTTTGTCTCTGTGTTTTCTTTTTTCCTTTGTCCTATCCTGTTGCATGAGGATTTTCTTGCCTTTTGGGAAGTCTGAGGTCTTCTGCCAGCATTCGGTAGGTGTTCTGTAAGAGTTGTTCCACATGTAGATGTCTTTTTGATGTATTTGTGAGGAGGAAGGTGATCTCCACGTCTTACTCCTCCGCCATCTTGAAGGCCCTTGCTACTGTATTGTTTGGATTACTGTAGCTTTGTAATATAGCCTGTAGTATAGCTTTGAAGTTTGGGCATGTGATACATCCAGCTTTGTTCTTTTTTCTCAAGATGCTCTGGCCATTCTGGGCCACACAAATTTTAGATCAATTTTTTCTATTTCTTTTAATCATTTTCAATTTCCTTTATCAGTGTTTTATAGATTTTAGCATATAGGTCTTTCACCTCCTTGGTTACATTTATTACTAGGTATTTTATTCGTTTTGAAGTGATTTTAACAGGATTGTTTTTTGTTTGTTTTCTCTTTATGATAGATCTTTATTTTTAGTGTATAGAAATGCAACAGATTTCTGCATATTAATCTTGTATCCTCCAAGTTTACTGAATACGATTATTTGTTCTAATAGTTTATTGGTTGAGACATTAAGGTTTTCTATATGTAGCGTCATGAAGTCTGCAAATAGTGAAAATTTAACTTCCTCCCTTTCAACTTGGATGTCTTTTACTACTGTTTCTTGCCTGATTTGAATGGCTAGGGCTTCCAATACTATGCTAAATAGAAGTGGCCTGAGTAGTCATCCCTGCCTTATTACTAAATTAGAGGAAAGCCTTTCAGCTTTGCACTGTTTAGTATGATGTTACCTGTGGGCTTGTCATAAGTGGCCTTTATTATGTTAAGATTTTTTCCCATCCTAACTTTAAGAGTTTTTATCATTAACGGATGTTGAATTTTTTCAACTGTATTTTCTGTAGTATTGAGAAGATCACGTGGTTTTCCTCCTTTCTTCTTTTATTGTGGTGTATCACATTGAGTGATTTGTAAATATTGAACCATCCTTGAATCCCTGGAATAAATCTAACTTGATCATAGTATATGATCATTTTAATATAATGTTGGACTTAATTTGTTAACATTTTATGGGGATTTTTACATTGAAATTCCTAAAAGATATTGGTCTGTAATTTTCTTTTTTGTAGTGTCTTTATCTGGTTTTGGTATCAGGTAATGGTGGCCTAATATAATGAATTTGAGAGTGTTCCATTCTGTTCAATTTTTTTGAATAGTTTAAGAAGGATAAGTATTAACTCTTCTTTATATATTTGATAGAATTCTGCTGTGAAGCTATCCAGTTCTGGACTTTTGTTTGCTGAGATTTTTTAATTACAATTTTAATGTCACTACTTGTGACCAATCTATTCAAATTGCTCTTTTCTTCTTCATTGAGTATTGGCAGGTTGTATGACATTTGTGGATATTTGTCCATTTCTACTAGGTTGTCCAATTTGTTGGCATATAACTGTTCATAGTTTTATGATTTTTTTGTATCTTTGTGTTGTCGGTTCTTATTACTACTCTTTCATTTCTTATTTTGTTTATATGGGTCCTCTTTCTTTTGTCCATGGTCAGCATGACTAAAGATTTATCAAACTTTTTTATTTAAAAAAAATCAGCTCTTTGTTTCATTAATCTTTTCTATATGTTTTCCATCTATTTTATTTATTTCCTCTCAGATCTTTATTATTTCCTTTCTTATGATGACTTTGGGCTTCCTTACTCTTCTTTTTATCATATCTTTAAATGCTGATTTCAATTGTTTATTTGAGATTTTTCTTGTTCCTTGAGGTATTCTTGTATTGCTATAAACTTCACTCTTAGAATTGTTTTTGCTGCCTCCCATAGATTTTGGAAAGTTAATTTCCATTTTCATTTGTCTCGAGGTATTATCTGATTTCCTTTTTTGTTTCCTCATTGACTGTTTTATAGTAGCATGTTGTGTAGTCACCACATGTTTGCTCTTTCACATTTTTCTTTTTGTAACTGATTTCTAATTTTATAACATTGTGGTTGGAAAAAATGCTTGATATAATTTCTGTGCTCTTAAATATGTTGAGACTTATTTTGTGGCCTAACATGGGATCTATCCTAGAGAACATTCCATGTTCCCTGAAAAAAAATATATGTATTCTTCTGTTTAGGGATGGAATTTCTTGTAGATATTCATTAAGTCCAACTGGTCCATTGTGTCATTTAAGACCATTTGTGCCTTATTGATTTTCTGTCTGGATGATCTGTCCATTGATGTAACTGTGGTGTTAAAGTCCCCTGCTATTTTTGCATTACTGCCAATTTCTCCCATTAAGTCTATTAATATTTGCTTTATGTATTTTGGTGCTCCTGTATTGGTTGCATATATGTTAATGAATGTAATTTTCTCTTCTTATATTGATCCCTGTTTTTAAATTTATTTTTATTGGAATATACTTGTTTTACATTGTTGTGTTAGTTTCTAGTGTACAACAAAATGAATCATATATATATATATATATATATATATCCTTCTTTTATGGATTTCTTTCCCATTTAGGTAACCACAGTGTGTTAAGTAGATTTCCCTGTGCTATACAGTATGTTCTCATTAGTTGTCTATTTTATACATAGTATAAATAGTGTATATGTGTCAATCCCAAACTCTCAATTCCTCCAACCCCACCCTTCCCACCTTGGAATCCATACGTTTTTTTCCCTAAGTCCATGTCTCTACTTCTGCTTTGCAAATAAGATCATCTACACTATCTTTCTAAATTTCAAATAGATGTGTTAATACATGATATTTGTTTTTGTCTTTTGGACTTATATCATTCTGTAATCTCCCTTTTCCTCTGAGTCCCCTTCCAGGGGCACAGGTCCCCAACTGATCACTTTTCTTCTCTTCCTACCCAATTATGTGTGGATCTTTCTTAAAGATTTTGTTGTATTGGAGTCTTTCTGCCAGTTTCCAGTTAGTTTTCAGTGAGAATTGTTCCACATGTAGAGTATTTTTAATGTGTTCATACAAGGAGGTGAGTTCTATGTCCTGCTACTCTGCCATCTTGACCAAACACTATTCTATGCATTTTGATTGGTGCATTTAGCCTATTTACATTTAAAGTAGTTATTGATAGGTATGTTCTTAGTGCCATTTTTAAATTGTTTTGTTCATTTTTGTAGTTCTTCTCTATTCCTCTCATCTTCCTTTGGTTTCTTCCTTTGTGGTTTAATGAATTCCTTCAGTGCTATGTTTGGATTCTTTATCTTTATTTTTTGTGTATCCCTTGCAAGTTTCTGATTTGTGGCTACCATGTGTTTCATATATATCAACCTGTATATATAGCCATCTATTTTAAACTGATAATCTCTTAGGTTCAAAGGCATTCTAAAAGCACTAGATTTTTCCACCCATTTTGTTTTTGATGTCATACTTTACATCTTTTCATTTTGTGTATCTTTTACCTTCCTGCTGTAGTTAGTTATACTTGCTTGTATTACTTTCGTCTTTTTTTTTTAACATCTTTATTGGAGTATAATTACCTTACAATGTGTTAGTTTCTGCTGTATAACAAAGTGAATCAGCTACTTTTTTCTTCTAACTTTCATGCTAACATTCTAAGTAGCTGATTTTTTACCAGTAACATTTTTTCTTTCATATATTTCTTAATTTCAGGTCATGACCTTTACTTCTCTGTTTCAAGTAGACCTTTGAATATTTCATGTAAGGCTGCTTTAATGATGATAAACTCTTTGGGTTTTGCTTATCTGGGAAACTCTTTACATCTCCTTCAATTCTGAAATTCTGAATGATAACTTTTCCAGATAGAGTATTCTAGATTGTAAGTTTCTTTTTTCCTTTCAGCACTTTAAATGTATCCTGCCATTCCCTTCTGTCCTATACAATTCTTCCCTAATTATCAGCTGATAGTCTTATGGGATTTCCATTGTATATGATTTGTTGTTTTTCTCCTGTGACCCTTAAGATTTTCTGTGTCTCATTAACTTTTGCATTTTAATTATAATATGTCTTGGTGTGGATCTCGTTGAGATTCTCTAGTTTGGGACTCTGTGATTCCTGTAACTGGATATCTTTTTCTTTCCCCAGGTTAGGGAAGTTTTCAGCCATAATTTCCTAAGATGAGTTTTCTGTCTCTTTCTCTCTCTTCTTTTTCTGGGACCTCTATAATGTGAATGTTGGTTCACTTGATGTAGTCCTAGAAGTCCCTTAATCTGTCCTCATTGTTTTAAAATCCTTTCTTGTTGTTGCTGTTCTGAGTGGGTGATTTCCACTACTCTATCTTCCAGATCACTTATTCATTCTTCTGTATCATGTAGTCTGCTCTTGATTCTCTCTAGTGTATTTTTAAATTTAAGTTATCGTATTCCTCAACTCTGATTTTTTTTCTTATATTTTTTTAAGTCTTTGTTGAAGTTCTCACTGAGTTTCCTCATTCTTTTCCTAAGTTTGGTGAGCATTCTTATGACCATTTCTTTGAACTCTTTGTCAGGTGAATTACTTATCTCCATTTCTTTAGGGTTTTTTTCCAGGAATTCTATTTTGCTTGTTCATTTAAAACACGTCTCTCTCCCTGCATTTTGTTTGATATTTTGGGTTTATTTTTTCTACGAATTAGGTGAAAAATCTACCTCTCTTTACCTTGAAAGAGTGGCTTACTGTAGACCGTTTTTGCCTGGTTGCTTTAGCAGGCCAGCTGGAGCTGGTGCAGGAGCAGGCCAAGGATAGTCTCCAGAGAAAATCATAACTAAGGTCACCTTGACAGGTCACTGGAGCTGGATAGGACCTGGTCTGGAGGAAGTCCCTGGGGAGAACCACACCTGAAACCACCTTGACAGGGTGGCTGCATCTAGAGTGGATGCAGACCATGGGGATCCACAAGAAGTACTCATTAGTGCAGTCCAGCAACTCTGACTCTGGACAGGACTCTGGAAGTTCCCTGCCCATTTTCAAGAAGGTGCAGAGTTAGTATAATCTAGGTGACCTTTACATTGCAGTTTTTTTTGCTGAGTCTTACGGTGGGTGAGTCTGTGACTGGGCCCCTCAGCAATATCCCTTCCTACTAAAGGTAGCTGTGTCATTAGTAGGGTTCCCATGGACACCTTTTCTCTGTCTTTCCTATCCATTTCAATGAGGTTCTTCTTCGTGCAGTAGATTTCAATCAGCCCTCGTTCTTCAGGAGGAATTGCTCCACATGTAGCTGTAGAGTTTGTGTGGCCATGGTAGAAGGTGAGCTCAAAGTTTTCCTATACTCTCAACTTGGGCTACATTCTCTCCTCTGTTTCATTTTTAAAATACTGATCTTAACTCAGAATATTTATTTTAAGGCCACTACTGGGTTGCAAACCACAAAGGACCACATTTGGGGTCTGTTAGTAGTATCTGGAAAGAGTGAACTCTGGACTCTCCATTCCACTCTGAAAAGATCTGATTTTCTTTCCTTTAAAAATCAGGCTTTCAGGGCTTCCTTGGTGGTGCAGTGGTTGAGAGTCTGCCTGCTGATGCAGGGGACACGGGTTCATGCCCTGGTCCGGGAAGAACCCACATGTCATGAAGTAGCTAGGCCCTTGAGCCATGGCTGCTGAGCCTGCGTGTCTGGAGCTTCTGCTTCGTAACGGGAGAGGCCACAAAAGTGAGAGGACCGGGTACCGCAAAAATAAATAAATAAATAAATAAATAAATAAATAAATAATCAGGCTTTCAGAGAAATTAGGGAAATCCTCCCATTTACCATTACAACAAAAAGAACAAAATACCTAAGATTAAACCTACCTAAGGAAACAAACGACCTGTATGCAGAAAACTATAAGACACTGATGAAAGAAATTAAAGATGATACAGATGGAGAGATATACCATGCTCCTGAACTGGAAGAATCAACATAGTGAAAATGACTCTACTACCCAAAGCAATCTATAGATTCAATGAAATGTCTATCAAACTACCAATGGCATTTTTCACAGAACTAGAACAAAAAATTTCACAATTTGTATGGAAACACAAAAGACCCCGAATAGCCAAAGCAATCTTGAGAATAAAAAATGGAGCTGTAGGAATCAGGCTCCTGGACTTAAGTCTATACTACAAAGCTACAGTAATCAAGAAAGTATGATACTGGCACGAAAACAGAAATATAGATAAATGGAACAGGATAGGAAGCCCAGAGATAAAGCCACACACATATGGTCACATTATTTTTGATAAAGGAGGCAAGAATATACAATGGAGAAAAGACAGCCACTTCAATAAGTGGTGCTGGGAAACTGGACAGCTACATGTAAAAGAATAAAATTAGAACACTCCCTAACACCATACACAAAAATAAACTCAGAATGGATTAAAGACCTAAATGTAAGGCAACACACCATAAAACTCTTAGAGGAAAACATAGGCAGAACGCTCTATGACCTAAATCACAGAAAGATTCTTTTCAACCCACCTCCTAGATAAATGGAAATAAAAACAAAAATAAACAAATGGGACGTAATGAAACTTAAAAGCTTTTACACAGCAAAGGATACCATAAACAAAACGAAAAGACAGCCCTCAGAATGGGAGAAAATATTTGCAAATGAAGCAACTGACAAATGGTTAATCTCCAAGATTTGCAAGCAGCTCATGCAGCTCAATATCAAAAAAACAAACAACCCAATCCAAAAATGGGCCGAAGACATAAATAGACATTTCTCCAAAGAAGAGATACAGATACTAATCATTAGAGAAATGCAAATCAAAACTACACTGAGGTATCACCTCACACCAGTCAGAATGGCCATCATCAAAATATCTACAAACAATAAATGCTAGAGAGGGTGTGGAGAAAAGGGAACCCTCTTGCACTCTTGGTGAGAATGTAGACTGATACAGCTTCTATGGATGTTCCTTTAAAAACTGAAAGTAGAACTACCATAGGACCCAGCAATCCCACTACTGGGCATATACCCTGAGAAAAGCATAATTCAAAAAGAGTCATGTACCAAAATGTTCATTGCAGCTCTATTTACAATAGCCAGGACATGGAAGCAACCTAAATGTCCATCAACAGATGAATGGATAAAGAAGATTTGGCACATATATGCAATGGAATATTACTCAGCCCTCAAAAGAAATGAAATTGAGTTATTTGTAATGAGGTGGATGGACCTAGAGTCTGTCATACAGTGTGAAGTAAGTCAGAAAGAGAAAAGTAAATACTGTATGCTAAAGCATATATATGGAATAAAAAAAAAAGTGGTTCTGAAGAACCTAGGGACAGGAGAGGAGTAAAGACGCAGACATAGAGAATGGACTTGAGCACACGGAGAGGGTTAAGGGTAAGCTGGAACGAACTGAGAGAGTGGTATGGACATATATACACTACCAAATGTAAAATAGATAGCTAGTTGGAAGCAGCCACATAGCACAGGGAGATCAGCTTGGTGGTTTGTGACCACCTGGAAGGGTGGGATAGGGAAGGTGGGAGGGGGAGGCAAGAGGCAAGAGATATGAGGATATGTGTATATGTATGGCTGATTCACTTTGTTGTAAAGCAGAAACTAACACCCCTTTGTGGAGCAATTATACTCCAATAAAGATGTTAAAAAATCAGGCTTTCAGGTAAGATTTTGTGTAAAAAAAAAAAATTAGACTTCAATCCTTCGAAGGTTGCTGAATTTCTGAATATCAGGAATAAGACTCAGAGCCTGCCTTTTCCTCTTCTTAGTTATCTTAATCCTCTCTGATGTGTTTTCTACCTTGCACTTTGATTATGGTGAGATTTATCTGCCTTGATCATTAGCTTACAACAACATGTGTAAATAGATATTATAGTTTTCACTTTTTAGATGAGGAAACTGAAGCTCACAGTGGTGAAAAGACTTGTCCAAGGCCACAGCACAAAACCAGGGATAGAGTCTAGAACTCCTGACTGACGTTTGTGTTATAGTCTATACCTACATAACTGTAGTTTGTTGTTCACTATAAGTAGAAAGTGTGTGGGATTTAAGAGTAATTTAAATTTGGTTTAAATTCTCGTTTAGCTACTTTCAAGCTGGGGGAACTTGTGAATATCACCTTACTTGTAGCAGAGTCAATCCATACATCTGTAGAAAGTGCAAGACACAGACGCTAAAACTGGATTTGATTTCAGAGACAGAGGCTCTGAACTGTTTTACTTTGATGGTCTTGTTGTATTTATCTTCAATCTGTTATTCAAACCTGAGTCT
Organism: Platanista minor; assembly: GCA_004363435.1. Classification (NCBI taxonomy): domain Eukaryota; kingdom Metazoa; phylum Chordata; class Mammalia; order Artiodactyla; family Platanistidae; genus Platanista; species Platanista minor. Next base: position 25,793 of record RJWK010010095.1, read on the forward strand.
TTGTTCAGTACTTATTGAATCCACCACTCTGTCTCTCAAACTCATCTATTGTTTTTCCATCCTTTCTGCCACTTACATGTCCAAGCCACCAATATTACCACTGTTCTCTAATCACAAACATGCTTCCAGTCTCCTTCCAATCCAACCTCCTCCTTGTTACCAGGGAGACCTAAGAACATTCTAACTTGGCTTAATTCAATTCACTATTTAACACTTCCAGTAGCTCCTCTTACTGACAGTAAAATCCAAACCTTTTAGATCAGTTAAGGACATGAGCTCTAGAACCATCATTCTTGGTTCATATTCTAGCCTCCTCACCTTTTAGCTGTGGGACATCTAGTAAATTAAGTAATCTCTCTGAACCTCATTTTCCTCATCAGTAAAATGAAGACAATAATAGTACCTATTTGAAAGAGTTGCCACAAGTATTAAATGAGTTGATATGGAGAGGTTAGCTTTTATTTATTGCATTATTACTCCATGATTCAGCCAAACTAAACTGCCTTGATTTTCAAGTTACATATTCCATTTTCTCCCTTGTTTTTGCTTACCTCAAGGAACTAGACAGAAAACAGACTAAATCGAAAGTTATCAAAAGGAAGGAAATAATAAGGTTAAGAACATTAAATAAGTGAACTAGTAACTAGAAAAACAATGGAAAATATCAGTAAAACTAAGAGTTGTTTTTAAAAAAAAGATTAACAAAATTGACAAAACACTAGCTAGACTAAGAAAAAAGAAATTATTCAAATAAATAAAATTATTATTTAAAGAAAAGACACTACAACTGATACCACAGAAATAAAAAGTTTATAAGTGACTGCTATAAACATTTTTTTTAACATCTTTATTGGAGTATAATTGCTTTACAATGGTGTCAGTCTCTGCTTTATAACAAAGTGAATCAATTATACATACACATATGTTCCCACATCTCCTCCCTCCTGCGTCTCCCTCCTCTGCTATAAACATTTATATGCCAAAAAATTGGATAACCTGGAAGAAATTGATAAGTTCCTGGAAACATACAACTTACCAAGACCGAATCGTGAAGAAACAAAAATCTAAATAGGCCAACAAGTAAGAAGATTGAATCCATAATCAAAAGTTTCCCCAAAAATAAAAGCCTAAGACATGATGACTTCTATAGTGAATTCTACACAAGTTTCAAAGAAAAATTAAGGCCAATCCTTCCCAAACTTTTCTAAAAAAATAGGAGAGAAGTGAACACTTCCAAACTTATTTGCAAAGCCATTATAACCCTCAAACCAAAGCTAAGCAAGGACACTATGAGGAAAAAATACAGGCCAATATCTCTGATGAACATAGATGCAAAAATTCTGAACAAAGTACTAGCAAAGAGAATTCAACAGCACATTAAAAGGATTATGCGCCATGATCAAGTGGAATGTATTGGTTGGGTGCAAGGATGGTTTAACATGTACAAATCAGTAAAAGTGATACATCACATTATCAGAATGACGAATAAAAATCATGTGATCCTCTCAATAGTTACATAAGAAGCATTTGACAATATTCAACATTTTTTTCATGATAAAACCTCTCAACAAATTAGGTATGGAAGGAATAAACTCAATAAAGACCACATATGACAAGCCCACCACTAATATCATAGTCAATGATGAGAATCTGAAAGCTTTTCCTCTAAGATCATAAACAAGCAAAGATGCCCATTTTTACCTCTTCTATTCAATATAGTACTAAAATTCCTAGCAGAGCAATTAAGAAAGAAGAAGAAATAAAAGGCATTGAAATTGGAAAGGAAGACATAAAACTATCTCTGTTTGCAGGTGACATGATCTTGTATATAAAAAACTCTAAATGTTCTACCAAAAAGCTGTCAGAATTAATAAATGAGTTCAGTAAAGTTGCAGGATATAAATATGTATTAAAAAATCTAGTTGCATTTCTATTCAATAACAACAAGCTATCTTAAAAGTACATTAAGAAGCAATCCCATTTACAACAGCATCTAAAAAATATATAGGAACTAATTTATCCAAGGAGGTGAAAGATCTGTACACTGAAAACTATAAAATGCTGATGAAATAAGTTGAAGATGACACAAGTAAATAAAAAGATATCCAGTATTCATGGATTGGAAGAATTAATATTGTGAAAATGTCCATATTACTCAAAGCAATCTACAGATTAAATGCAATCTTTATCAAAAGTCCAGTAAAAGTTTTCACAGAAATAGAGAAATCTATCCTAAAATTCTTATGAAACCACTAAACACCTCAAACAGTCAAAGCAACCTTGAGCAAAACTAAAAAGGTTGGAGACGACATCATATTATCTGATTTCAAAATTTACCACAAAGCTAGTAGTAATTAAAAGAACATGGTACTTGTATATGTAGTTGTGGTAAATTGATCATCAACAAAGATGCCAAGGACACACAATGAGGAAAGGACAGTCTCTTCATCTCTTCAAAAAATCGTTCTGGGAAAACTGGTTTTCCATATGCAGAAGAATGAAATTGGATCCTTATCTCACATAATACACAAAAATCAACTCAAAATGGTTAAAAGACTTAAATGTAAGACATACAACTATAAAATTATTAGATGAAAAGATAAGGAAAACACTTCTTGACATTGGTCTGGGCAATTTTTTTTTAATATGACCCCAAAAGCACCAGCAACAAATGCACAAATAGATAAATGGGATTGTGTCAAGCTAAAAACTTCTGCACAATAAAGGAACCAATCAACACAGTGAAGAGACAGCTTATGAAATTGGAAAAAAATACATGCAAATCATACATCTGATAAAGGGTCACTATCCAAACTCAACTCATCAGCAAGAAAAACCTGATTGAAAAGTGGTCAAAGGACCTGAATTAGCATTTCTGGAAACAAGACATACACATAGCCAACAGATATATGAAAAGTTACTCAACATCACTAATTATTAGGAAAATGCAAATCAAAACCACAATGAGATATTACTTCACACCTGTTAGAATGGTTATTATAAAAAAGAGAAGAAGCAATAAGTGTTGGTGAGGATGTGGAGAAAAGGAAACCTTTGTACAATGTTGATGGGGATGTAAATTGGTATAGCCATTATGGAAAACTGTGTGAAGACTACTCAAAAAATTAAAAGTATAACTGCCATATGATCAAGCAACCACATTTCTTAGTATATATCCAAAGGAATTTAAATCAGTAACTCAGAGAGATATCTATACTCCCATGTCCATTGCAGAATTATTTACAATAGCCAAGATGTGGTTACAGCCCAAAATTCCATTGATAGATCAATGGAAAAGGAGTAGTGTATATAAACAATGGAATATATCATTCAACCGTGAGAAAGAGGAATACCTATTATTTGTGACAACATGGATGAACTGGAGAATATTATGCTAAGTAAAATAAACCAGACAGTAAAATACTAATACTGTATGATCTCACTTATACGTGGAATCTAAAAACATTATGAACTCATAGAAGCAGGGTGTAGAATGTTGGTTACCGAAGGCTGGGGAGGTTGGGCTGTGGGGAATGAGGAGATGTACCAAAGGGTACATAGTTGCAATTATGCAGGTGAATAAGCCTAGAGATCTAATGTATTGGCATGATATTATAGTTAATAATACTACATTAAATACTAGAAATATGCTAAAAGTAGATTACATGTGCAATCATCACACAGAAAAATGTTAACTATATGAGATGATCATGTTAATTACCTTGGCTGTAGTAATCATTTCACCAAATCATGCACCAAATCATCATGTGGTATACCTTAAATACATAAAATTCTTATTTTAAAATACATATTTTTTAAAAAAATCTTGTACAAAAAACTTAAATTTAAAGGTGAAATGACATAGTGCTTGGAATTTTCTTTAAAATATTCTAACAGAAAACACAGGCTCATTATATGAAGCAAGGTACTAACATTGAACATCTGGACCCCATAAGTATGTGTGTGCTGTGGGGGTAATTATGCCAATCTATCTCCCTATTTAGTGTTTGGTTTTGAAAATGCACATAATGGAAGGTTTTTCAAAAGGCACCAAAGAAGAAAAAAAGGATTTAGAAGTTTCTTTAAAAAGTTAAACATCTGTCTACTCTACTACGCAGCCTTTTTATTCCTAGGTATTTAACCAAAAGAAATAAAAGCATATGCCCTTACAGTGACTTGTACATGGATATTCATAGTAGCTTTGTTTGTGATAACCCCAAACTGGAAACAAATGTCCATGTACAGGTGAATGGATAAATAAATTGTGGTACATCCATGCAATGGAACATTACTCAGCAATTAAAAGGAATGAACTATTGATACACATTATGACATAGATAAATCTCAAAATAATTATGCTGACTGAAAGAAGCCAGATCAAAAAATGTACAAATTACAATGATTCTATTGATAAAAAAATTTAGAAAATACAAACTAATTTATAATGACACAAAGCACATTAGTATTTTCATGGAGACAGGAGTGGAGTGAGGAATGTGGACAGGGGAAGGATGAGAGAGAGGCAGTACAAAGGAGGAAATCTTTTGGAATAATGAATGTTACATTGTGTTCAAGCTCTAAGAGCAAACAAACAGAAACTCTTTGTGGTAATGAGTTGTTTGGTTCTGAGTTTTAGATTTGTTTTTCAGTTAAATTCAAGTGTAAAGGGAATATTGTCTGTGGCATAGCCAGTTTGTGTTGTAGTTGAAGTCAATCTCCTTTACTGGTAAGGACACTTCTGTCAACATGGCTCCTTATCCTACTTGATCCTCACACAGGCTTTCTTGGAGTCCTTTTCCTTTTGACACCCCTCAACATGTTCTGGATGACAATTCTGTCCAGAGAGGCAGATTGCAAGGTGTGGAGGGACGAATATTAGGAGAAAATTGGGCCGTATCAGTAACTAACAGAATATCCTGAAGCAAATCAAGTTACATCCCCAAGATTCGTTTGCCTATCTTTAAAATGAAGCTGCTCACTGACCAGCTATTGAGGGTGCTTCTACCCTAGTTTCATTTAAAGACTGATCAGGATATGAGAATGAAGAATTTGAGCACTTCAGGCATATGGTGTATAGGAGGAATCAGTGAGCTAATGGATGAGAGAGCCTTTTGGCAAAGGTCTGTGTACATGAGAGGAGTCAAAATATGTACATTTATCATAAATCCAGTTTCTCTCCTTCCATGTTCTACCAAAGTTACCCTGCCGCCTAATAATTCCCCCCTTCCTGGATTCAAACTGCAAAATTTTCCAATCCATTATTAAGTTGCTCTGACTCCTTAGTTAGCAAAGTACAGTCTGACTGATGTATTCTTTTTTTTTTTAACATCTTTATTGGTGTATATTTGCTTTACAATGGTGTGTTATTTTCTACTTTATTGAAAGAAATTTATTTGGCCAGTCTCCTCCCTTGGTATTTCATGACTGTTGCCTGCTCTGCTTTTCTCCCATTCTAACCTTTTTTTTCATCTTTATCCTCTGCCCTATAAGAGAAAGATACCTCTCATCACCCTGCTAAATATTTGCTTCCCACTGAATACCTCATCCCATCATCTACTACTCCCTTGTTGATGGATCAGTGAGACCAATTTCAGAAATGCCCACCTCTGAATAATGTGACAAGAGAATAGTCAGAGAGAGGCCAGAAAACAGAAAGGAAAAAAAGTATAACATCCACTATAGCTTGGAGTTGGGTAATCATTTTAACTTCACAGAAATCAGGGTTCGTGTGGAAGGATGTGTCATAGGGCATGTATAATTAAGATGTGAGATCATAAATGATCTAGGAATCATTGGTGTGGTGTTATCCTTACAGGAAATAGGGAATCTTCTTCAAGGTGGTATCTGTGAGTGGGAGAAGAGGTTAGGTTGCCATAGGCCAGGTAATGAGCTGGTATAATGTCAAAAGCAAGACCTTACATATTGCAGTGAAAGTTCTAAACATAAGAAACAAAGGATAATTTCCTTCACAAGAATTTCTCTGCATACATTTGAAATATTATTCACTTAAGACATTTGGGATAATAAGAAATGGTCAGTAACGTAACTGCTATGGAGAAGAAATTTCTATTATGTGATAGATTCTTTTGCTAAGAATCCAGACACTTTTGAATATAGCAACTTGGACATTATTCAAAAATTAATTATTGAATATTTCCTATGTGCTAGACACTGTAACAAATGCTAGAGATACAACATTGAATGGGAAAAAGTCCCTGCTCATATAGAGCTTATAGTCTAATAGAAATAATTGTATATTAAACACATAGATAAATAAACAAGATAATAAATGCACAGATTACAATAAGCACTAAGAAGAAAAAACACGATGTGGGAGATAGTAATTATGGGGATTTGGGACTGACACTTTAGAGAGATTGCCCAGGAAAACCTTACTCTGAGTAGGTAGATATAAACTTAGACTTGTATGATAAAAAGGATCCAACAATGGTAAATATAGAGGAAGAGTATTCCAAGTAGAGGAAACATAAGAACAAAAGCTTGATTGAAAAAATAGTCTGAAATGTCAGGAGACCAATTTGGCTGGACCATAGTAAACAAGGGAGAGAGTGGGATAAGAAGATGTTTGAAAAGTAGGCCAGGGCCAAGGTCATAAAGGTCTCTATAGGCCTTGGTAAGAGGTTTGGAATTTATTTTGAATGCAATAAGATGCTTTTGAAGTGTGTTAAGCAAGAGGGTGACATCTGCATTACAGCTGCTCTGTTGAGAATGGATTTGGTTGGGGCAGTGAGTAAGTAAAATCAAGAAGTTCTCCAGATGAGAGATAATGATGACAATGGTTATAAAGAGAAGTGCAATGATTAGAACTCTATATTTAGAGGCAGAATTGACAGGCCATACTAATGTGTTGGATGTGGGAGATAAGGAAAAGAGAGTAATTAAGGATGGCTTTTACATTTTTGGCTTGAGCAAATGGGTGGATACTAGTACCATTTACTGTGATGAGGAAAACTGTGAGGAATAGGTTTAAAGTTGAGGATCAAGAGTTCTATTTTGGCTAAGTTTTTGCTTGAGATGCCAATGAGATATCTATAATGAGATAACAAGTAGGAAGATAGATATATGAATTTGGATCTCAGGTAAAAATCAAACCTGGATATATAGATATAGATATAGATATAGATATAGATATAGATATAGATATAGATAGATAGATAGATAGATAGATATGGTGAATATATCAATAGATGGGGTTTAAAACCGTGGTGCTAGAAAGCATCAACTATGCAGGGATGGTGAAGAGAGAAGAGAAGCAGACCCATATGAGTACCCTAGGGAAACTCAATGTTTAAGGAAGATGAGCCATCAGAGGAGCCCAGGATAAAATGAGTAAAATAAAAAGAAAGCCAAGAGAGTGTAGCATCACGGGAGCTGAAAGAATTAATTGTTAAGAATGGAGTGATCCACATGTAAAAGTTGTTGTGAGGTTTAGTAATTTGAAAATAGAAAAATATCCATTGGATTTCTCAACATGGTTAAGTGGAACAAAGAGATAGCTAGAGAGGGCAGCAAAAGGGGAATGTGAGATAAAGGGAAAATATTTCTGTAACTGAAAGACAGTAGAGCATAATTGAAGCATGAAGATAATGATCCAGTAGGGGAGAAAATATGGAAGAGGGGAATGGATGGAAAATGAATAAGCCTTTGGTAACGTGAGAAGGGTTAGGATCTAAAATATAGCTAGAAAAATTGGCCTTAGATAGTATAAGAAATCCTTCCTTCATTGTAATAGGAAGTGTAGCAAGAAAATAGGACCAGTTGTAAGTAGATTTACAGATTTATTGATGCAAAAATAAGGAAGATCCTGTCAGATGGCTTCTATTTTCCTAAACCAACTTCTCTATATCTCAGAAGTCAGAGGTTTTAGAAAATCTGTAGTTGCTCCTGGAACATATAAATGGTGGCCAGAAGAGATTATCAGCAGCCAAGAAGTACCTGAAAATCTTCAGTTTTGAAAGGAAGGCCTTGGGTCTCTATCTGCACAACCATACTTATATCTTTGTCCAAGAGACTTGCTTCAACTTGAGGGCTCTAGGGGCTCCGTGTGGAGAAGGAGGGTGCAAAAAAGGCCACAGAAAGGGGAAGTAAGGGTCTCAAGTGTAAATTTTCTGACTTCATTTTTATTTCTAATTCCTGGTTTTGTGACCCATGTCCCTGTGGGAAAGCACCAGCAGAGACTTTGGACTTGCCTTTAGGGCTGGCCTTTGGCACTTTCAGGGATGAGCAGCAGCCATAAAACCTTTTGGTTTTGTTAAAGAATTATTTCAGTAAACACAAAGTCTCCTTCCTAACCAGTCCCAGGGAAAAAAATGTCCAGGCCTCACCCCAAAGCACACTCATGGAATTGCATTGTCCCACACAGACACACATGCATACACATAGCTCCAGTTTTCTGACACAAATACACACTCATCTCCACCACTAAGGTCTATACATCTCTAAAATTCATTCATTCTCACACCCTCACAAACACATAACAACCTACACACATTTATGTCTGTTCATGCTCACATATTCACTCTCTAAACGTATATCTATTCAACATTTATTGGGAGACAACCCTATCCTGTGCCTGACACTGAACTAGAAACTGGACAGAAAAATGAATAAGGTACATTTCAGCCTTTGAGATGCTTGTAGACTGGTAAAGTGTGGAGAATAATGAGTATGAAGTTTATAAGATAAATACACAAGTGACTGTAAGACAAAGGTAACGTATTAAACATCCTCTATAGATGCATGAACAAACTTCTCAAGGGGCTACAATGCAGCAAGAGACAACACTTAGCAGAGGATATTGAGAAGAACTCCCTGGAGATCTCATTAGATAATGGCTCTAAAGAAAAATAGGATTTCATAATTTTATCTTGTTTTCATAACTTACCACAGCCCCTTGGGGATAAATTTTGGCTGAATGATATGCCTAAGAAACCAAAGACATGGCAGATAAGCTGTTCTTTAATCCCAGTTTTATTGTTTAATAGCTAAATGCCTTTGGTAAGCAAATACCTTCTTCCTGAGGCTTAGTTTTCCTGTCTACAAAATAGTGGTGGTGTCTTTATGTTACAAGACTGTAATGAAGCTCAGTTGAAATTTTGGATGTTCAGTCTCTATGATGTATTAGTCCAGGTAGGTTAATTGCTTTAATAAAAATCTACAACAAATTTTTTAAAGTGTGTTACTTAAAACAATAATACTTTTTTCCCACTTATTTCACAATCCAAAACAGGTTAGCAGGAGACTGCTCTGCACAGTCATTCAGAGCTCCAAACTTATTCCATCATGTAGCTCTACACTCCTCTTAGTACTTGGAGTACTCTCCATTCAAGTGATCAATAAGTAAAGAGAGGAATGATTGCACACTAGAGTTCGTTAGCGTTAATATTCAAAATTATGTATATTACTTCTTGTATTCTATTGACCAAACTCAGTCATATAGCTGCATCCAAGGGCAAATAAGTCTTGGAAATGTAGTCTAGCTTTATGCCCAGGAAAAAGATAAAAACACAAACATTCATGAGTACCAATAATACCAAAAATCTCTGACATCAATGTAGAAAGAAGTCTTTGTTCAATTGTGAGGAATTGTACATATTAGGAGACATCATATTGTTGTTTTTAAATGTGTACCCTACTCTGAGTCCCTATCTCAATCTCCACTGTGTTGGATACAGGAAAAGCTGAACTCACCTAAGTAAAATTTAACCTGGAGCTTCTCTAGACCTGTGTCCCAAGCTTATCTGATGTTGGGAATCACCTGGTGAACTTGTTAAAGTACAGATTCCTTAATCCAAACCCAAAACCTCTAAATCAGAATTTCCAGGGAAGAAGTATAGTAATCTGTTATTTAACTAGTGTTCAAAGTAATTTTTATCACAAGGGAAGTTTGAGAAACACGATCCTAGACTAAGCCAGTCACTGTGACCTATCACCCATTCTTCTGTGCATTCATTAACTCATTTGTTTATTACTGCCCAAATACCTACTTTGTACTAGCCACTATGCTAGGCTAAGGAAGTCAATACAAAAGTAAGGAAACATAGAAGCAAAGGAGTAGAGACAAATTTCTAAGTACATGAAAAAGTAACAAAACATGCGCCCTCTACATATGCACATCATTGGAATTGGTACTCCACATATCCAATTTTGTTTAAGAACAATTTTCGTGTGATAGCCATTCCGTCATAGTTGCCTCCTTGTCTGTCAGCTCCTCAAGGTAAGTGATTACCTTTTATCTCTCCCCTGCCTATTGCAATCTGAAGTTAATTAAAGAGAACTGTTGACTTGGCTTAGATCAGTTCTGTGACCTTGGATATGTCATTTTACTTCCACTGAACCTCATTCTGTTCCTCTAGAAAATGAGGGTAATTTTCCCTAGTTCACAGTGTTATTGAAGGATTAAATGAGAGGAAAAAGTGTGAAAAGAATTTTCTAAACTGTCAGGCACTTGTTCAAAATGAGAGTTGTTTCTCTGCCTAATTTTGCTTGTGCCTTGTAGGAGTGTGCTCTCTCATGGCCCTGTTTCCCCAGTTAAGGGACAAAAGTTTTGAGGCTTTCAGGCACTGAGCCAAAAGGGTAAAATGAATGCCCCCTGTCACCCTTTCATCCACAGCCTCCGAGATTTATCATGTATCCCATCATTTATCCCATTCCCCTGGCGTTCATTATTACCAGTTCCTGAAGAATGCATTTGAGTCTTTGAGCTTCATAATTTTTGACTCTTGAACCAAACACGACCTCTTTGAGGTTGGAAATCCATTTACTCTTGGCAAAGTCACAACATCTTGTTTCAAAGAAAAGGGGAGTAAAAAAATTCTAGCCCACGAAATCTTAGGGAGTTTTATAACCAAAGCTTATAAGATATTTTTGGAGCTGAATCCACTCTTACAACAGAGCCCTTGGATGATTTAAGTGTAAATGAATCAGAAGGGTCCAGATCAGATTTCCCTTGAAATATATAAAGTTTAGAAATGGAAGGAGCAGCAGCTCAGCCAAGAGCACTCTCTGTTTGGGCAAAGCCTCCAGGGGGGCTGGGATCACACAGTATTTGCAGAGATTTCCCACGAAGACACAGAAGTAGATCCCAAAGAACTGTGCAGTTAGGCAGCAGAGGGCTCTAGGCACCTTCCTCGATCCTTATCCCTATGCCCAGGCCACCCATACGCCATAAGGGCTCTGGGTAATGGATGGCCAACCTCCAGGAATGCTTCCATTAATGAGAATCTCTAAGCATATAGAAAAGAGATAAGTTGCACTCCCAGCTTAGAGCCCTTTAGTATAATAATAGAGACAAACAGGATACACAGGATATTCAGCAGTCCAGTGTGCCAAGGAAGATGTTCAGCACAAGCTAATAGCAGCAGCAGGGAAAAGTAAACAGCTTAGAGAAGTGGTAAGAGCATTGGAAGAAAGTCAAGAGACTTCCAGATCTGAATTCTTCCACTCTTCTTTCATACTTCTCCAACTCTGATCAATCAAAAACCGTCTTGCGGATTGTGGTTTCTTTACAAATCCATCCCCTCTTTGAAACTTTACCATTGCCTGAGGTTAGGTATTATCATTTCTATCCTGGATTTATTCAACAGCTTCTTATTTGGTCTCCCTGTTTTCAGTCTCTCCCATCCAGTCCATCTTTCACACTGGAGTCAGAGTAATCTAAGAACACAAATCTGATCATGCCACTGTTCTGCTTAAGATCCATCCATGGCTCCCCATTTCTTATAGAATAAAATTTAAACATGTGTTTTATGTTATAAATATAGAGACATATGTGATCTGAACTTGACTCTACCTTTCCATTCTCATGCACTCTAACTCAAGCTTTGGTTAAAACAGACATCTTAAAGTTTCCTCAATTCCAATATCTCCAGATCTCTGTTCCTTTACATCTATCTATCTATCTATCTATCATCTATCATCTATCTATCCTTCCATCAATCATCTATATTAAATCCTTGATAGAACAGAGTATAAACAATAAGACAAACAAATCTGTTTTCAAAATAATAAATAGCTAACATTAACTGAAAGATTATTATGTGCTAGATGTCATTCTAAATATTTCACATATATTAAATCTTTTACTCTCCCACTAATCTCATGAGACATATTCTATTATTATTATCCATATTTTACATAGGAGGGAACTGAAACACAGGGAGGTTCAGTAGTTTGTTTTCAGATTCACAGCTAGGCAGTAGCAAAGGCAAAATATGAATGCAGCTATGCCCTAGAGCTGCAGTTTCAACCCATACATCATATAACTGCATTTCTTGACATATCCTTTAACACTTGTGCCTTCACGTATGCTATCATCTATTCTTGAAGACATCCACCTCCCTTTTTCTAAATCAAAAGCTCGCACTTATTCTTCACGACTCAAACCAAAGATCTCTCCCTCACTGAAGCTTTTCCTGACTTATCCTCCTTATTACCTCTCTGACTCTGTAAGACTAAGATTATGAAAGACTAAGAGTCTCTGTAATCCCATGTTACTTTGTTCATGATTTTGATAAATTACTTATTGTACTGTATGAGAGAAAATTATTTGTTTGCTTGAGTCTCCCACTAGCTGATGAGCTTCCTGAGGATAAGAATCAGGTTTTATTCATCTTTGTATTTCCAGCACTTAACCCATCACTGGTACAGATTGGGCTATCAGTAAATGTTGTTGATTATGATGCCATGTGATTTCGGGGGGGGGCCCAAAGTTTTGTTGGGTAAAAATTTCCCATTTAACCTCGCTGGCCCCCATCTACTAAATACCAGAGGTATTCTTAAGTTATTAAGTCATCAAACCCACATCTCTAAAAGTCCTTTAAGAACACTGGTTGAAAACCACTGGGAAAACCTCTTAGGAAACAGAACTGTAGTGGATAGAGCACAGGCTTTGGGATCAAGTAGCCCTGTATTTGAATTCGTCCATTTACTTGGCTTTGTGACTCAAATAAAGTTACTTATCCTCGCTGAACTTCAGCTTATTCATCTGTGAAAGGGAGTTAATAACATATTGCTTCAAATGTTAGAATATTTTAAAGCTTCTGAGATTGGAAAGCATCCTAAAATCTATATGCATATTTACTGTGGGAGTCTGTCCTTCCTCTTGCCTTCCTACCTTTTTTATTCTCTCTTTTCCTAAAAAAAACTTATGAAATTAATTTTTCAGTCTGTAGCATCTAATATATTTTTTTTAAATTATGACAATGCCTACTTCATAAGATTGTTGCAAGTGTTAAATAAGATTTTTATATAAAGGTCAATAGAACAGGAGGTACTCAATAATTAGGAGATGGTGAAATCAGGATGAAAGGAAGATGTTCATGAATTTATAAATATATATATATATATATATATATATATATATATATATATATATATATATATATATATATATATATATATATATATATATATATATATATATATATATATATATATATATATATATATATATAAATGTAAATGTTCTCCATCTTTTTGGGTCTTCTAGACTGTAATGATTTCTCTCTCAGCCTAGGAAAAGGGGAGGTATGCAATCTGTTCCAACTGTGGCATTAAGTCGTTCCCAGGGTTCCCAGAGAGAAGTCTTGGATTTGTTAATGAATTCATTCATTCATTCAGACATATGAGTCTCTAGTATATGCTACATACTGTTTTAGGCATTCGAGATACAAAAGTGAAGAAAAAGACAATAATCTCTTCATTCATGGAGCTGAAATTCTTGTAAAGTAGACAATAAAACAAGGAATGTGGATAGAATGTGCTAGGGGTTCAGAGGATCAATTTTAAAGTAAATAGTAAGGCATCACTGAGTAGGTGACGTTTGAGCAAAGACCAAGTGGAATTTTGAAAGAAGAATACTCCAAGCAGAAGGAACTGTGAGTGCCAAAGCCCAAACCATAAGCATGCCTGATATATTTGAGGAACAGCAAGAAAGCCAGTGTGGCTGGAGCAAAGACAGTGACAGAAACAGTGGTAAAAAAAAAATTAGCTTAGAGAGAGAATGAGGCAGGCGTTCAAGGTTGTGTGGGGCTTTGCAAATCAAATGGTGCTATAATTTTTGTTTCACTAATCAAATATAATTTATAAAATTAATGAGGAGAAAGATAGTCTATTGCCTGTACTCATTAATGTTCTTTTTTTTATTTCTTCCTCCCTGATGAAATGAGATTCCTTCTTTTATCATTTATCACTACTTTTCTTTTTGAAGAACTTCCTTTGGGTATTGTTTAAGGGTGGGTCTACTAGCAACACACTCTTTTTACTTTTCCCTTGTCTGAAAATGTCTTTATTCCTAAAGAAGAGTTTTACAAGATATAGAATTTGCTGTTGACTATTCTTTTCCTTTGCAAATTATGTCACATTCTTCTGGTTTCCATGGTTTCTAATGAGATATCTCATCATTCTAATAGGTGTTCCCTTATATGTCAGACGTTGAGTTGCTTCTCTTGCTGACTTCAAGATCTTCTCTTTGCCTTTATTTTCGAAAGTTTAATTATGTTGTGCCTTGCAATACATTTCTTTGGGTTTATCCTCTTTGGGAGTAGAATCTCTTGAATCTTATGGTCTTTTCATCAATTTTCAGCCATTATTTCTTTGAATACTCTATCAGTCCTATCCTTTTTTCCTTTCTTTCTAGGGCTCTGATTATAAAAACGTTGGATCTTTTGTTATTATCCCACAGGTTCCTTGGGCTCTGTTCAATTTTTTTCAGTCTATTTTTCTCTTTGTTGATCAGATTGGGTAAATTCTATTGATATGCCCTCGAGTTCACTGATTGTATTCACTGTTATCTCCATTCTACTTTGAGCCCGCCCAATGAGTTTTTAATTTCTGTTATTCTATCTTTCAGTTCTATATTTTCCATTTGATTTTTTATAACTTCAGTTTACTGGCTGATTATTTCTATTTTTTCATGTCTTTCAGGAATTTTTGTAATTGATCATTGAAACTTTTTAATGACAGCTGCTTTAAAATCCTTGCAGCATAGTTCCAATATCTGATTCAACTTGATATTGGTGTCTGTTGATTCTTTTCTCATTCAAATTGTTATTTTCCTGGTTCTTGATATGGCAAGTAATTTTTTTATTGTATCCTCTAGATTTGGGGTATTACACTAGGAGAATATTCATCCTATTTTTTTTTGTTTGCTTTTGCCGACTGTCATTCTGCTTAAGTTTAGCTTGTAGGTCTTGGCCTACTTTTGTCTTTTGTGGCTCTGGTTCCAGTGACAATTTAATTTTTAGTACCTTTGTGTTGTTATTTTGGTCTACTTGACTTATCTGGTGCTGCTGACATTCCCACTAATTTCTGTTAGTGCTGCCTGAAGGGCAGAAAATGTTTCTCTGGGCCAAGTTACCTATTACCTCTAGGTTGAGAGAAGGGACTCTCTTGCCTACTAGAAATGAAACCATTTCCCAGGCTAAACCACTTGTGGTGAGACACCTCTTGCCAGTGTCATCAGTTGCTTAGTGTCTCTTGGTGGCAGAAGGGGAATTTTAGACCCAGCACGGAAGGAAAGTTTTTCCTCTTTCTACTTATCACTAGTGAGGCTCCTAATTAATCTCCCTTGCTGGTGTTGCCAGTCTCCCTAAGTATTATCAGTGGACTTCTGTATGATCTGAGAAAAAAATAAACATATCTGAGCCGTCATCCTGCTATATTTGGGTTGGGAAACAGTTGGCCTGTGTTTCCTTCTTCTTTTGGATAAGGGGAGACTCATAAGACACCATGCTACTATGTTGTTTCTCTACTTTCAGGGCCCCTAACCAGTTTTCCTTCCTCTTTCACCTTTTATAGTTCTCTTTTGGTTTCCTCTTTCATTATTTCCAGGATTTAAAATTGTACTTAACTAGGAAGGTAAGGAAAACTGTCCCAAGCCATCTTGTCTTCTGGATTCTGTATGAAGACTAAAATCACAAAAGAACAAGAGTATAAGAATAGAGATTAATAAGGAAACTATTACATAAATTCAGGTGGAAAATGATGGCAGCTTAGACCAAGGTGATACCAATGATAGTGGTGAGAAGTGGTCAGATTCTAGATATATTTTGGAAGAGAAGTAAATAGAACTTGCTGGTAGATATGATGTGGTGGTGTGAGAGGAGTCATAACTTCAAGGGTTTTATCCTGAGCAACTAGAGGGTTGTAGTTACTGAGATGAAGAAATTTGGGGTGGGAACAACGTTGGGTGGAGATTTGGAGTTCAATTTAGAACATAGCAAGTGAGAGATGTTTATTGTACATCTAAGCTAAGGTGTAAAGTAGATGGTTATATACAAAAGTTTAGAGTTCAGTGAAGAGGTGCTGCACAGAGATAAGTTTTAGGAGTTGTTAGCATATGGCATATGGCACACAAAAGCACATAACTTTTCTCATTGACCACCATTACATTTTCAGGGAAAATTTCATGGAATTCATTGTATTTCTACCATACTAGAGCTCAAGTTAAAAATCCCAACTTTCCCTCTAAACATCATGTTGTCTTTTTTTTATGCTCTAATGGATGTTTTAGAGAGTTTTGTTGTTGTTGTTGTTAGGAAGGCATAGAGAGAAGCTTGCTTTGCTTCATGTAATGGAAAGTTCTTTTAAGGCTATATGGATAAATAAATTAGAATAGAAACCACTGGGTTATACAGAATAGAAGGTGACTCAGTGATGTATAGTGTTGACCTTCCAAAACAGGTAGCTCTTGTTCCAGATCTTGTATTTTACTACGTGGTAACTCTCTGTTTCTACTTCTACTGGTGTTGGTGCTATTGCCTAACTGACCTTTCGTATGTCTTAGATTTAGACATTCCAAAGAATAGGATCTCAGGAGGTACAAACCAGGTTTAGAATACCTGGATTAGACAAAGTTCTTCTGTCAGAGTATGTCATTGGCCATGCATAACACATGGATAATTGCCTTTGCCTCAGGTGGCTCCAAATCTGGATCGAATTAGCTGTGGTAATAATGCCAGGATTTTCTGAAACCAAATTTTGGTGAAATAATTTAGACCACGATTTCCAAAAAGAGACCTCAGCCAAGGAAGATATTCTTAGAAAAGTACTGCTATGGGCAAAGCAGAACCAAATATGACATGTTCATTAGAGTAAACACTTAATCAGTTACTTATCTATATCTTTATTCCAATTTCATTTATTTCTCTCTCACACCATCCCCACTTCCTCTACTTCATCCTTCCTTTCTTTTTTATTCCACTTAAATTGACCTTGATACAGAATTTAAGTATATTTGAAGTTTTTGCTCTAGTTATTAAAGAAGGTGGATTTTTTTTCCCTTCAAAATCCTCTTAACATGGAGGTGGTCAAGATGCCATCATAGGAAGACTCTGAGCTCACCTTCTCCCATGAACAAAAGAAAATTTCAACTATTTACAGAACAATTATTTATAAGAATGACCTGAAGACTAACATAATATTTTCCAAAACAAAAGATATAAATAAGAAACCATGAGATAGGAAGGAGAGACAAAGATGTAGTATATTCAAGACCAAACCCCCCAGAGCTGGACATCCACAAATGGGAGAATGGTCACAAAGACAGAGGGAAATAAGGTCACAAAGAATGAAGGGAAATGAGGTCCTCATTGGGCTTCCCAGTCCAGGGGTACTGAACCAGTAAGACAAACAGCCACAACATCCGGATATGAAGGCCAGCTGAGTTTGTGTACAGGAAAGCTGGTGGGCTGTCAGAAACAGAGGTTCTGTTCTTTTTTTTTTTTTTTTTTTTTTGTGGTACATGGGCCTCTCACTGTTGTGGCTTCTCCCGCTGTGAAGCACAGGCTCCGGACACACAGGCTCAGCAGCCATGGCTCACAGGCCCAGCCACTCTGCGGCATGTGAGATCTTCCCGGACTGGGGCACGAACCCGTGTCCCCTGCATCAGCAGGCGACTCTCAACCACTGTGCCACCAGGGAAGCCTGAGACTCTGTTCTTAAAGGACATGCAAAAAATTCCACATGCTCCAAATCCCAAACTAGAGGCTTATCTGCCCAGTAGCAGGCCATCACAAGTGGCAGAACACAGTGGGTTATGCAGCCAGCTGTTCTAGGACTGCCCACCAGTGGGCTGGAAACAACTCTGAGCCCCCTGGGCCATGCAGCTAACTACACTGGGATCTGGCTCATACCAGTGGACCAGAGACACAGTATGAGACAGATCCTGGCAGCCAGCTGGGTGGGGCCAATTCCACCTACCAGCACTTTCACAATAGTTGGCCCCACTACAACAGAAGGTCCCATACAGCCAACATAGTGGGCACCCCTAAAGCGTATAGCTCTGGTGGCCATAAATGAGTGTTCTTCTGAGACCCATAAGATATGTTCTACATAATCACACTTCTCCAATATGGGGAGACATAAGCAACCTACCTAATACATAGAAAAACAAAGAGTATAGGGCAAAATGAGGAGACAGAGGGATATGTTCCAACAAAGA
>RJWK010010096.1:0-44257 GCA_004363435.1 Platanista minor
TCTACCGGACCACACACCCCTCCTAGGTGCCCCCTTTCCCCATATGCACGAACTCCTTTTCTGACTGGTCAGGGGGCCTGTCCTCAGCCTTTCCTGAAGACCCGCCTCTAAGGCCTCCTGACACCTCTCCTTCGCCGCAGGACTGACAGCTCCTCCTCTGCAATCTCCCAGGCCGGGCATCCCTCCCAGTACCCCGCACGACTCAGGGTTATGACTGGTGTTAGTTGAGTGAATTCCTCTTCTGTGCCTATTTTAACACGTTCCCTCTAGATAAAAGTTTGCGGAGTTGTGAGGCAACCAACAGTACAGCTGGCTAAGTACCTCCTGCAATTCCTGGTGGGACAGCCTCCGAGAGACAACCCTGCTTACAGTGGATCAGAAACCATAAGCTTTCCAGCTTAGGAAGTGTTTAGTGCTTATCGGTAAGGTCCCTCTGAGCGCCCATCCCCCTCCACAGGGATTTCAATAATAATAATACAACTATAATAATAGTGACAGTTGTAGTTAATAGTAACAAAACAATAACAGTAACAACACATAGCTGTCTGGGAACTTACATTGAGGATTATGGACCGAAGGTGCTTCTGTGCAAATGCGTTGGCCATATCCTATTGAGAAGAAGAAACGAACATAAGGTGAGGTGGCAGGCATGCAGCTGTGACAACAACTATCAAGAGGAAGGTGATGTGATAGCTCTGGGGCTTTTTCCCTTAATTTTTTTCCTTTCAAATGAAAAGCGGGCAAATGAAAAAAAATTCACAGACCTTCAAATACATATTTTATACTCTGAAAAATTCCCGTACATTTTCTTTCGTGAGTACACATTAATGCAAACAGGGTTTCCTTTCCCAATGGTACAATCAACCGTGTCATCTTCAAAGCGGGACACAGACTGCTTCAGGACGAGACACTTGTGTTACAAGGATGCCAGGAGATGGACAACGAGCACAGGGCACAGAGCAGCATGATGGTTCCCAAGCCACATGCACCATCTCAGGCCGGAACCACTGCCAAGGCTGGAAGGGACTCTAATGAAACACTGACTCCAAACCGAGCAAGAGGGTTTGGGCCCCAGCATCCTCCCCCACTGCCCCCCCCCCCCAGCACCACGCCAGCAGACGGAGCTGGGGTGGGATGCTCTGAAACAGTAGGTGGTCTATGATTCACTTCTGATCCGTTTAGAGAACAAGGTATTGGATGCTTTGGAGTGACTTTTCACAACAGGGTCACCTTTTTTATTTATTTGGTTCAGATTTTGACATAACACTTTATTTATTTAGCTCACTCAGGAAATAAAGTATCCTATGTTAAGTCAATCTTCCAGGGAATGAAGCTTTACGGGTCCTCTCAGAACTGCTATTTTGACCATTCTTATGCTAATCTTCTAAAAATATATACACTTCTGTATTTCTGAAGAGACTACAATGATTATAATAATTTAATCACTGCCAAGGACTTGGCTTCATCAGGAAAAAAAAAACCCAGAAAAACTCATCAGTTATTATTCTGTGCTGTGACACTGTAATACCCTATGGGGCTTCTGAAATGTGGAGCTATTTTCCCCTAAACAAAATGGTCCCAGATTACTATGGTTTTAATTTTTCTGACAGCTTTTCATAATGTTTCTGTCTCTTTCTTCCAATGTCGGCCACCACTTCTTACAATGTTAAATAATATGACTTCACTTCCTAAACTGCTGCCTT
Source organism: Platanista minor (assembly GCA_004363435.1). Taxonomy (NCBI): domain Eukaryota; kingdom Metazoa; phylum Chordata; class Mammalia; order Artiodactyla; family Platanistidae; genus Platanista; species Platanista minor. The sequence continues at coordinate 1,704 of RJWK010010096.1, forward strand.
AATTTAATTTCATAGATAATTCTAAATCAATGGGCCTGAGGGAGCTGTCACACCTCTCCTATGGGGCAATATCCGTGAGTGTTGTCATTTTTCTCAGAGGTGGAAGGACTTTCTCTCTCGCTTCTAGATTTCTAGCCATATTCCAATGGCTGACGCTGCCAGGAATATTAAGTTTTACTTTGCGTCCCCTGAGCACACAATGACTGGCAGAGGAGGAAGGTGGACTAGAAACTTCTCTGGTAGCTATGGGAGGCCGACTCACGATTAAATTTTGCTGTCCACAACTCACAAAGTAGGTAATTGACAGTGGTCTGCTGCTGGAACATAAAGGCCTTCAACCAAAGGCTTCTCTGCGGTGCCGGGGGAAGCACTCATCCTTTTTCATATCCTCATAGAGCTGACCTCTTTGAGCTCCCTCTAACCAAGAAACGAGTATCCAAATTCCCTTCTGTCAACTGTCTAAAGCTTTTCCAGTTCCTAGGATCTAGACAGCGTCCAAAAGGGCATGGATTTACCTTTACTCCTGGCTACAGCAAGCTGGAATGTGATGCATCTGGCATCATCTAGATGAAAGTCACAGGCTGTTTCTGAAACTGATCTTCCTGGCTGAACCACAGACCCATGTGAAGACAGGTTACAAAGGAGAGACTGGGCCACATTCCCCAGGGCAGGCATCCCCTTAATCCTTTATGTGTCTCTGATCTGTGGTACTTCCCTAAGTGTCCTGACAAATGAGATTTACAGCATACAACCGTTTCCTGTGTCTTGGAGCTCCCTGAACAACTAGATCAGATCATGAGAGTCTCACCCAGCTTCAACCTCCCCACCTGGAAAAGAGTGGGGGCCCTTTCCATATGGCAGTGCTACTTACAGTGACAGGGAGGTCTAGAGGATTAAGATGCTTGTCCTGTCGGCAGAAAGCAAAAAGCACAGAGAGAAGCAGATGGAAGAATGAGCTTTCAGCTTACATTCAAAACAGGACTAGGGAGGAAGAGATGAACAGAGCAAGCCATCCGAGAAAGACAAGGACAGACAGAACCACAGATGCTCCTGGTCCTCCCACCAGAATCTTCCAAGAACTTGGTACATAATCCCACAGGAATTACAACTTACTGAGCCCATGGTATTGACCGAGAATTACAAAGTCTTTCTTTTGTATATCACTTGGGCTTTGACCAGAGAAATCTAGAACAGTCGTGTTGGAAGTGCTCATAGCGATCTTTTAATCTGGCCCTTGCATTTTACAGAAAGGGAAACGGAGACCCAGAGGGGTTAGAGCACTTGCCCAGCAGTGGCAGAAAAAGTACTCAGCCTCGGGGCCCTGGCCTCTTAGGTCAACCCTTGCTCCACTGCCCAGCTGACCCCTGGTTTCCTCACTTGTAAAATAGGGGTCTGGCTTTTTCTCATGACATCCTTATGAAGTGAATGGGGCAGATGTTGCTGCTCCCACGTTATAGATGAGGAAACTGGGGTTTAGAGAAGCAGAACGATTTGCATCATGTCACATAGCTAACTGATAGGGAAGAAAAAAGTTTAGAACCTGGATCAGAGGATCTTTATACATGAAACTTCAAGCTAAGTCCCTCCACTCTTGCTTCCTTAAGCAAGGATTGCATTTGTTTCTGTCTCCTGGGACCCAGAAGGGAGGCCCAGAGGGTCTCCTCTCCCTGCTCCTTGATCCTCTAACCCAGGGGTAGTCACAGTAAGGCCAAATGAGACCTGCTGCCTGTTTGTGTCTAGAAGGTCTTATGGAAAGACAGCCACACCCACCTCTCTGCCTACTGTTTGAGGCTGCTTTGGCTACAATGGCAAGGTTGAATAGTTGCCACATAGACCACAAGGGCCACCAGGCAAAAAATATTTACTCGTCCTTGAGGGGAAAAAGTTTGCAGGCCCCTGCCCTGACCTAGGACCCAGCTGGTTTCCCTCCTAGTTCTTCCCCGGGTCTTCCTTAGCAAAGCCACTCAGATGGGCTCTGGCTGCAGAGGGACAGGAGGAAGGACTCTTGGGAAAATGACTGGGTGGATAAGTCTTCTCTTGGGAGAAGCCAAATGAAAAGCTTGAAAAGGCCACCACAGACCTGTCGCTTGTCCTCAGGAGCCTTCAGAAAAAGTGCGTTAATCAGTGCAATGGCGTAGGTCTGAATCTCCTGGTTGGAGCTGTGTCAACGGAGAAAGAAGGCAGAGAGAGGTTAGAAGACTGACCAGCAAGATGATGCTTAGAGATGGTTTAAAACAATCACTCGCAGACTGTAATCAAATAATAATCAGAGGCTTAGCCTCAAAAGCTTAAAAGTGGGCAGACTCCCTGACCCAGCCTCCACTAACAGGAATTTATCCAAAGATAGTCATCAGAGAGCTGTGCGTGAGTTACTGGCAAGGTGTTTCATCCAAGTACTATTAAGAAAAGCAAGAACAGTAAATAATGCAAATGTCCACAGTAGCGACTCTGTTCATATATATTCAAATCCTAAGCAGTCATTAAAAATGCTGTTTTAGCATAAAGTTTCTTCACCTGGGGTTAGGGATGGGCTTAGTGTGTCTGGGAACCCTAGAAATGGTGCAGCCATTATTCCTTGTAGCTGGTTGACTATGTGATATTTTTTTTCAGGGAGGTGAGAGATCATAACTGTTACTGGATTTTCAAAGGCATATGGAGTGAAAAAAAAAAAAAAAAATATATATATATATATATATATATATATATATTTTAATGTTTGGCCAGGCCTCACTGCTTGCGGGATCTTAATTCCCCGACCAGAGATCGAACCCGCACCCTCGGCAGTGGAAGCATGGAGTCCTAACCACTAGACCGGCGTGGAATTCCTGCACAAAAAGATTTAGAACTACCCTTTCAGAAGGTTCTTTGACATGGGAAATGTTCAATATCTATTAGTCCATAAAAAAAGTCAAGGCACGCATAGCATGTACAGTAAGATTCCAACTTTCTTAAAAATATGCATAGAAAAAAAACCCAGCAGCACAGTCAATTTACTGTTAACAGTGGTTATGTCTGGAGGGGGGATAATGGGCAAATGATTTTCTTTTCGTGCTTTTTTGTATTTTCAAAGTCTCTATGAACTTATTTTATTTTAAACAAATAAAATAACTACAATGCTTCCCTGCAATCTTGTAATCCTGGCACTTGACAAGAGCTCTCCACCTGCCATGTCGTCAGTGCATTCTGTGGCTCTTTCCAGAGGGGCTGCTGGGTGTCCTGGTTGTCCGGGGGCATCTTGGAGGTCTAGTGGAGGCCACTAATTGTCCCTCAGCCCAGCAGCAGAGGACATGACTTCTGGGGACAGCAATGGGCTGAAAGTGTTCATAGACTGACCTGTAAGAAATGCCACGCTCCTCTATCATCTCTAAGGAGGTAACTGGGTCATTCCCAATTCAGAAACAAAGAAATCGAGGTAACTCTGAGGTCAGGAAAACCAGAACTCTCCATCTGGAGTTCACAATGCCCCCCTGACTTCAATCAACCTTTTTGGCTTTTGGGCATGAAAACAGCGGCTGAAGAATTCCTTAGAGAAGTGACAAGGAGAAATCAGAGCTGTAAATCTCCTTGTGCTTCCTTTTTACTTGGACTCGTGGGAGGGTACAGGCTGAGAGCATAGCTGAGTCGAAGACAAGGCTGCTATTATCAACCAAGTCTGGGAGCTCTGGCTTCCCCTGGAACTGGCAGGGCGTTCCGTCAATGTCCCATACGCTGGAAGGGAGCAAGGGTTAGGAAGGAATCAGCAGTGTCCCCGTCCTTGTTTTGGGAAGTCCAGTCCCCTTAAATTGTGTGGAATGGTTGAAAGAGAAGTGTAAAGAATGGGGAGGAGACAAACAGCGCTCCAAAGGCTTTATCTGTCTTTGGCTTTTGTTTACTATCTGTTAAGTGTTTTAGGATGTGATAAGCTTCTTAAAAAACAAACAAAAGCAAAAAACAAAAAGCCTCCTCAATGTATTGAACACCTATCCTGTGCTGGTCCCTATGCTGAACATTTTATCTTCTTTGATCCTCACAAGTCTGAGAGGTGGGGATGATTAACCTCAGTCTAGAGGTGAGGACACTTAGGCCAGAAGAGATTAGGTAATTTGCTGAGGGCAGAGACCTAGTTTGCAGTAGATCCTGGATTGGAAGTCACATCCTATACAGTACTTCTTGCTACCCCCAACAGCATACTGTTAGTTCGGCAAGAGTTCATTCAACAAATGCTAATTGAGCTTCTACTTAAATCAAAACAAGGGATACAAAAATGATTGGCCCCTGTTCCCAGAGAGCTCAAAGTTTAAAATGGGAGACAGATAATAAAAATACAGTATTTTATATAAAAATGATTATCTTAGGTACAAGCAGAAACTATTTGGCCCACAGAGGAGAAAGCATCTAATTCTGTCTGGTACCATGGTGGTACAGGAAGATTGGGAAAAACTTCACATTATCCTGAGAGGCAAGGAGTTACAGAGGATTCCAAGCAGGAGCATGACATGACCAGGTCTGAATTACGGGAGGAATTCTGGCAGTAGTGTGGAAGAGGTGATGAGTGAATGAACAAGCAGATCAGCATCTCAGAAAACAAGCAAAGCAGTAGGATTGGAAGACTTAAACAGAGCAAAAGGGGAGAAAAGAACAGGCAGGGAAGGGAGGCTGGGGCAGAGTCTCTACTTACACCTGGAGGTGAGAGATGAGCTGTCCCACAGTGATTTCCTCTGCGATCTTCTGGTACAGACTCTGGCTGTTCAAGACCATGCTCTCCAGGATGGCCAGGGACCTCTGCAGGATTGACACGTCCACCATGGGCTGGCTCACGTACCCTGCGATCTAAAGCCAGAGAGGGCAAGTCAGTTAGGAAGCTCAGGGCCCGAGAGCTGAAGGCTTAGGTTTCAGATGCCTGCTGCCCCCAGACTCTCCTCTTAGGTGTGCTGCCCACATTTGGACAGTTGTCCCCAGGTGGATGATGGTATCTGCTATGTTGCTCAATGTGCCAGGGAGCCCCTAGGCATGGATAACTCAATTTCAAATTACAGCATCCACTCAACTATGTTTCATTAAACCTAAGGGCTTAATCTTTTGTTTTCAAAATAAGGGTTCAGGCATGAAAAAGCCGAGTGTAAAAAGCAGAGGGTTTTACTGATGCTGGGATCTCATTTGCTCTCCATGTACTGTACTCCAGACATACATTTTGTCCCTATACACACGCAGAACAGCAGACTCCGGGACGTAGAAAGGACCTCAAAGTCTTATAATCTAATCCCTTTTCTCAATCCCCATTATAACATCTTTGACACATGGTCATTTCACTTGTGCCTAAGTATCTCCAGCATTGGGAAGTTCTCAATGTCCCAAGCCAATGACAGGTGTAATTCTAGGTCAGCAGATATAGCATTCATTGGTTTTAGTTCAGTTTTCTGAGGTGACACTGCCCCTTCTTCTAGAAGAAAGGAGGATAAAACTAGAAGTATCTTCTCCCCCTCACTGAGTTCATCTGACAATCAGACAGGCTACCTTGCAGATTTGTAAAGAGAAGGCAGATTAATAAATAGAAGGCAAATGCAATGAACTTTTTTTTTTTTTTTTTTTATCCAAAGAGGAGGCAGGGCTCAGGAAGCAGGTCAGAAGACTCAGGGATGGTGCTGGCTGGCTGGCTGGCTGGCTGGCTGCACGCTATCCCGAGTCTCAATGACAATCCAGTTCCACTTTGGCCATAATCAGTTCCGGGAGCCCAGTTCCATCTTCTCAGTGCAGGCCCTGCGAGTGTAACAAAGTACATCTTCCAGGAGCCACAGGAAGGCCGGAGCCTGAGGATGAAAAACCTGGCCTCGGGGATAGAACGCCGACCCTTGCTGGAGCAGCTGTGTTGCCTGCATCTCCCCTCAAGCCTAGAGAACAACTGGCGACGGAGGGAGGAAAGATGGAATGTTGAAGGCCTCACCTGCTTAATGAAGGTGATTGAAACCATGTCCCAGGAGACAATGCCATGGTCCATGAGCTCTAAGAAGGCAGTCAGGGTGAATGCCAGCATCTCACTGTAGCTGAGACATGGGCAAAACACACACAAAACAATACAAAGATTCAGAACTGGGGAACACAGGTGTGAAGACAGCCACAATAGGGACGGATTTCAACGTAAGCACCACCTGAGAAATCAGCGAATGCCGCCGTGAGCCAGTGCCTGGCACACACCTAAGCTAGGTGTGTGGAGCAGATTCTTCCCTGGAATCACCGAAGGAAAGGCTTCTGGTTTTGGCCTTGTCAAACCCCAGCACTTGGTGGGGTACCCGAGGGAGCTTCCGTCCTAGGTTCACTTTTAGGCTGGGAGGCGGCAGAGCACAGGAGAAAGAGGATGAACTCTGGCCATGGGTTCAACTCTGGTTCAACTACTTACTAACTGTGCAAATTTTATCCGTTCAAACTTCTATTTCTTTCCCTGTGAAAGTGAGCTCCTCTCACAGCATTAACCTCACGGCGCTGTGGTGAGGGCCGGGTGACAGTGCATGCGAAACCCTACCACAGAGCTGACAGGGAGTGAGGACTGAAATGTTTTCTCCCGTCTCTGCTCCGTATACACGTCTGTACAGTGCTCGATAATTTACAAACTATATTTCCATTTGCAAGGCATGTTCTGACCCATTCTCATCCACAGTATTCCTCATGACAATATGGCAAGGGAGGCGTCACCTCCATTTTAAAGAGGAGGAGACGAAGGCCAGTCCAACCCTGCATTCTCGGGAGACGGCGGAACACCTGGGTCCGTGCTGATGGCAGCCAAAGGCTTCGAGATTTCCGTGCAGCCGGAGAATCCAAGACTTAAAACAAATACCCAAGACTAGCTGCTCGGTTTGGCTAAAAATTTCAGTAGCTGATCCATCAACTCAAAGGTTTCTGACTTAGGTTCTGTGGGCTTAGAAGACAAACTAAACGTCTGTTTACTCACTGCTGATAATGGCATGGCAGTTTCCCGCCGCGTTTGCCTTGGCACTGGAGTACCACAAAGCCACTTGCAGTGCATCACAAAGTTCGTGACGCCCCCCTGCCCCCGTGAAAATGGGTGACAGGGCGACGGCGGATGGGTGGGGATACGCTCTGGTAAACACAGAGGAGGGCCCGTGTGTCTCTCTATATAAGGAGCCTGTGTGTGGAGTGGGGAGGTGACTGGAGAGGGAGGGATGCAGGGGTGTGGTTAAGAACAGACACACAGACACCTGTTCTACTTGCTGACGGACAGTCTGCTCACTAACTTCCATCAGGCCAGTCATTTTCCGAAATGATGTCAGCAGTGAGCTGGCCTCTCTTCTCGACTTCTAGAGCCCCGACTTTCACGTCATTCACCATAGTACTGCTTTGTACCGTCACTGAATTTGTGAGAGCCCAACTAGACTACAAGATTCAGGACCACAGTAGTGAATTATACCCCTCTGTGTGGACCCGGGTGCTGGGCACACTGCTCTGTACGCAGAAGGAGCTCAATAAGCTCATTTGACTCAACGGAAACGAGCATAGGATGCCCTGCGGAGTGTCGTAAATCTCTGAGAGCTCCCAAACGAGACCTCAGCAACACTCACTGGGATAAGAGCTTGGTTCCGCTTTCCACAAGCCGCGTCAGCACAACAATGCCATCCATGTTGATGAACTCGGTGGCGAAGGTCACGTCCGCAGAGAGCTTGGCCAGCTCCTTCATGGCGTCCAGCCGGGTCTCCATGTTGGATGACTGGGTCCTCTCCATCAGCTGGCGTGCAGCCCGGGACTGCGGGACCAGGGACAAGACACATGCCATCTGCTCCCTGTGGCAGGTCACTGCTCTGTGAATAGCTCACAGGGGCCCTTCTGTGGACTCCCAAGCCCGAGACAGAAGTAGCTTTTCACACTGCTTCAGATTTGCTAAATAAATGTTTATTGGATCAATCAGGGAATCACCAGTATGACAAGACCGGTCTGCAGTTATGTGTATCCTTTCTGTACCACTCTGGTCTATGGAATAAAAAAATTCCCACCGAGGGAATACAAGAGAGATCTGGGAGATGACAATCCGCTAACTAGGGCAAGTCACAAAGAGACAGATATTAGTTCAATATCAGAGAGGTTTTCTTTTTAATTGAAGTATAGTTGATTTAAAATGTTTTGTTAGTTTCTGGTGTACAGCAGTGTTATACACATATATGCGCGTGTGTGTGTGTGTATATTTTCTTTTTCATATTCTTTTCCATCACGGTTTATTACAGGATTATTGAATATAGTTCCCTGTGCTCTACAGTAGGACCTTGTTGTTTGCCTATTTTATATATGGTAGTGTGTATCTGCTAATCCCACACTCCTAATTTATCCCTCCCCCACCCCCTTTTCCCTTTGGTAACCATAAGAGTTCTCTACTGATATTAACTAAAGCCGTCAGACAGTGGAAGAGGTTGTCTCTTGAATACTGGGCTCTCGGTCACTGGAAGCAATCAAGGAAAACTGGACAGGCACCTGTACAAAGTGCTATGGAAGGGGTTCCTACAGTGGGTGGAGAATGAAATCTGATGACCTCTAAGGACCCTTTAATCTGAAACTGTGATAAGCCTGACACGCTTTTTTCACTTTCCCTCAGAGTCCGTATCATTGCTCCTCAAAGTGCTGGCCCCGGGGAAACGATGAATACCAAGGGGCTGGAAGCAGCTAATTTCAAAATGGCTCTTTGAAAATGACGGCTGGTGACAGAGCCTCCCCTGAGCACGTGAACCTTTCCCACGGGAGCACCTGCATCCTTCCTGCGACCGTGGCTGCAGCCCCTCTTCTCACGTTCACTGGGCTTTCCAGTTGCTGAACTTATTTACTTTATAGTCCGTGCCTCACAGCTTACCGTTCCATCATTCTCTCTCTCTCCTGTGTTACTTTAATGTTCTCGGTTGGAATGGAGGAATCTGGAGAGCGCAAGCGCCCCGGGGGTCTTCGTTTTTCTTCCAGTGCTAAGCAAGCGACGGAGCCCAGGTACCGCTGCCGCAGAGGAGTCGGGCCTACCCACGTCTCTCCCGTTTAATGGCACGCTGCTCGCGAGGACACAGAAACCCTCCCTCACCTCCACGGTGAGGGACGTGTGCGCTGCGAGAAAAGGTCACAGGACGGAGCGATTTGAAGAGCACTGGTCTGCATCACACTCAGAGCCTTCTAACTCCAAATGTCAGTTCTCCTCCCGGGACAGCATTTCTGGGCCACCTTCTGAGCCTCCTCCTTCTGGGAAAGTCGGCTACGCTGGGCATGAGGCCTGTAAAATGCTTCGGCACTTCTGTAAAAGCGCGCAGCTCCCAGGCCGTCACGTTAAATTAGCCGAGCTTGGGGAGGAGAAATGAAGTCCTTAGGGCGAGAAGAGCTGAGGAGGAGGGCAGGAGCAGGCAGTGCCAAGAACACTGGCCTGGGGTCGCCCAGACCTGGGTTTGAGAGGCAGCTGCGCCGCGTTTTGAGCTGTCGACAACTGGCAGGTTATTTAGTCTCTCTGAGTCTCAGTTTCCTGGTCTGAAAAATGGGGCTATCAAGAGTACTCATCTCATGGGGTTTGTCGAGATTAAGTGATACCATATATGTAAAGTATTCTGCAAAAATCTAGGCATTCAGCCAATGTAGCTGCTATTACTCCACACCTCCCTTCCTTTCAGATGGACCAGCCTCTCATCTCACCAAGAGAACAGGGGCCAGCACGCCCTCCGTTTTCTGGCAGCCCTTCTACAAACCTACCTATGCTACCCCCCGTTTATCACTGGTCCTGCTCCAGGCCGAGCCGTCAGGGCAAATCCCTCCCCTGGGCTGTGGGCCCCCCCTTGTCCTGTGGGCAGCAAGGTCCTGCCCCCGTCACTCACCCCCTCTTTCCTGCACTGGCAACCTTCCTCTCTTCCATCTTAACGTATTTTCAAGGACACATAAAAAACTGCAACAGAAGTTAACAACCATGAAGGGTCAGAGGAGGTGGACAGCTGGGTAGGTGAGGGACAGGAGTGGGAGAAGACCTTTCACTGTATCTCTGTCAAACTCTTTTGATTTTAACACACGTGAATGTTCCACCTCTTTTTAAAAGGCGTATCTTTTCAACTCCGTATCCCCGAGCTAGTACCTTCTCTATCTACTATCTTTTAAACCAAGCTTCCTGATAACGTGGCGAACACAAGGTCCTCGCTTTGTCACCTCTTAAACTCAACCCACTGCGATCTGGCTGCCACCCAGCTGCCCCAGCAACCAGCTGACCTCCCAGATCAACGGACCACTCTTCTGTCCTCAGTTTACCTTCTCTCTGCTCACTGCAGACCAACCCATCCTCCATCCGTACACTCTCCCTGCCCTCAGCTCCTAAGCCATTTCTAGCGCCTGTTTTCCTTCTACCCTTGTGGGTGCCTCCTTAGTCACCCAGAAGGGCTGCTCTTGCAGGAATCAGGGGGCCAGCATGCATTCTCTCACTGCTTCCACAGCCAGTGTATTGCCTTCTTCGCCAAGTTCACCTGCAAATACTTTTCCTGCCCATCGTTTCATCGCCACAGCCACTGCCTTCACGGGCTGTTGACGCTGCTCATCAGCTTCTTGAAGAATCCTCCTCCCATCAACCTTCCTTTTTCAAGCCCATCTTCCACACTGTCACTAAAGTGATCTTCATAAAATATAAACCTAAGCATAATATAGCTTCCCGCTTAAAATCTTTCAACGTCCCCACAATAATGATCTTTCCCTTCTGGATAAAGTCTGACCCATAAACAGGCTGCCCAGGAACCTTTCACTGGCTTCTGGTTGATGGCTACAGGCCCTCGGCCACCCATCACTCCCGCCTCCCCTAAACAAAGCACATCTCTTTGCTTGGAATACGTTTCCTTGTCTTCTTTCTTCAGCTGCTTCTTGCTTATCCTTCAACATCTGAGCCAAGTGTCCCACTTCTCTGGAAGGGCTTTCTGGGAATCCTCAGTCTGAGTTAGGTGGAACCTTTTCTGAGTTCCCTAAGCAACGTTCTTTCAGGACCCTTCAGAGAGGCCTTATATTTGTTTGTGTATTCCCAACCAGGCTTTGAGAGCAAAGACTGACTTTTTAACCTCCAAGTCTTACTTTCTAAAACAGAGTCTGGCCCATGGTAGGTGCTCACAGATGCTTGTCAAATAAAGGAATTCCTAAGGAAAGCAGAATACCTACCGGGGAGATAGCCAGCTGTAAGATTGTCCCATTCTTAATGTCACTGCGAGTCTAGGTAGCAAAGAGAAAAAAAGAGTAGCTAAGATAAAATATTAAAATTGTGCAAGCAAGTTGAATCAACAAGAACTTTCTGTCACTTTTAAAGTAGCTGTAGCTGAGACTCTTCAGTCAGGGCCTCTTCTCCTGCTTGTTTCTTGGCAAAGAATTTCTAAGATCCTTTTCAAGCGCCTCTCAGGAAGCAGAAGCCACATTTTTCCAGCCACCAAAGGAGGACAAGGACTGATGCTCCCTGATCTGCCCAGGAAGCAGCTCTTGACCCAGGAAGTGGAAGCTCCCTGGATGTAAGGAGGGCAAACAGCGCCGGCTCCCGGGGTGGCTCACTCCAGAGCAAGGCCTGTGTTGGTTTTGCTTCTCCCTGTACTAACCTGTTCGGTGATGTAGAGCTGGGGACCGTCTGCATAACGGAGGGTGTAATACTCCGGGTTTGGCAGTGACCACCTATGTAAGAGAAAAACAGTACAGCCTGTGTGGCCATGCCTGGGGGCCTGTCTAGAAGCTGCAAATAAATAATTTTCAATAGAGTTGACTGAGGGATTGGGCGGTCTGTTTGATGTACAGGGGGAAAAAAAACCAAAGCTTTGGGTTGAGATGTTGAACAGTAACCTCCTCAGCCTCTGTAAAGATTGGTACCACAAAAGGCAGCACATATAATTCAGCGCAGGTCTCAGATCCCACCAGGACCTCAGGTGGGGCATTCCTGGGCTTAAAGGAAAAACTAAAGATTGACAGGTCTTAGGGACATCCCCACCAGCTATACTTTCTTTGTAAGACAACGATCCACAAAAGCCCCGGACTGGGGACCCGACTAACTGCAGGTCCTCGGGCAGAATTCCTTTCAAGGTCTGGCAATGCTCTTCTGTTTTTAGCCTGTCACCGTCCAAAACAGGGGCAGTTTCAACTTACCCATCACAAACTTCCTTGATGATGGACGCCAGGGGCCGTTTCTGAGAGAGAGAGAGACAGAGAGACAGAGAGAGAGAGAGAGAGAGAGAGAGAGAGAGAGAGAGAGAGAGAGAGAGAGAGAGAGATCCTTCACCAGGAGCCACAGCCTGCTAGTACCAAGGTCCTGATGAGAGGGTCGGCCAGGCAGGGTCACCCTGGGGCCTGAGCACGGACTTCTTCTCTGAGAGCTTTTCTCGAAGAGGAAGCCTCTCCCAGGCCATGGTGACCAGCCTTCCATAGGGTGGGACAGGGCTTGGCTTTCCTGTTGCTGGTTCTTACTCCTAATGCCAGTGGTCCCCGCCCCTAAACACATCCCCACCAGGCACTCCCTGGGTCCTTCCCCTTGCATTGCTGCTGCTCCCTTCCAGAGCTTACCTGGTCGATTTCGAGGAGCTGAGCGTTAGCACCTGGCCACTCGATGGCCACTTTGACGATGTCTGATGGTGGTGGCATCGTTCCCAATGGGCCCTGCTTCTCCAAGACACACAGACACAGCTGCCTGGGGAAAAGAATCAGAAAAAAGGAAAAAGTCAGAGTTTGCCTTCATTTTTCACTCTTGTTATACATTTTGGAAAATCAGCAGACAGAGAGTATCCAAAGAAACATACAGAACTCCTTGATTTGAATTCTTCTAGATCATGCCACAACCCTTCCTTGGACATTTTCTCTTTAGATTAAATCAGCAAGTAGAAAAGGGACAAACCTATCTATCAACTGCAGATAAGCCAGCCACAAGATCTGCCAATGTGACACTTCAGGGGAAGGGCCAGGAGGACCCCAGAGTAGAGGAGAATATTTACTGCAAAGTCCTGTCCTGGGACCTTGAGAGGGAGAAGCTTATGCCCTGAGACTGATAAGCACAGACACAGCCTTTTCTTGGCTGAGCAGTTAGCTGAAGGAGCCAGCCGGCTCTGCTCTGCAGTCATCCCAGAAAGATTCCAGAGTCAGCAGGGCCTGGCCACATGCTCTGTTGCTTCCTCCCTACTTATTGCTGCCACTCCTCCCCCTGCAAAGGGACACAACGGGGAGCCTCCACCATGTGGGATGACACAGACTTCAGAAAACGGAGAAGGGAAGCGGGACAGGAAATGCTATTTTAGTCCCAACTGCCAAAGGCAGGGGCTGCTGAGAGCACAAGTATAGGGAGGTGAGGACACCCTCACACAAAGGCCCAACTATCGGAAGACAAGGCTTCAGAAGTACTTCTGACCCACTGCTCTCCAAAATATAGGAAAATAAATCATTTTGAACAAGTCTGGAAGATGGGCCCACGTGACTGGTATCCTAGGCAACTCTGTGAGCTCAGCAGTGTTCCAGGCAGGAGCTAAAGCATTCTCTCTCCAAGGTCTGATGAGGGGAAGTCACCCCGCTGATGGATTCTTTCAATGTGTGTTTACACTCCATGCCTGCAGCTTCAGGAGATGCCTCTCTCTTCACGAAACAGGCCTTTCTCCTGCACCCCCAGGTTTAGCCACTTGCCCACAATCCACGCCTCACTAATGGAGACCGCCCGCCTCTCTTGGAACACGTGGCATAGCTGTGCTGAGCTGCTATTTGTGGAGGCCATCAATTTTTCAGCCCAACACAGCTGTTATTTCTCACAGCCTTGTAAGTACTAACCTCTTTGGTGACAGGGGTACCAGTCCCTTCCCCTACAAACCCACAGGTCTCAGAAAGAGGGAAGCTTTCCTGGCCATTTCCTGACCAGGATGGGGTGCTTCAGAAGTCGACTGTCAAAAATACCAGCACTTCCAGAACATGGCAGCACAGAAGAGATGGTTTTCAATGTGCCATCACTTATTCTGTTGAGTCCTCCCAGCAGCCTTATGAAGTAGGCAGCACAGGATTACCTCCATTTGAAGACAACAAAACTGAAACTCAGTGTGGTTAAGGTGCCCAATTCACCCAGCTTACAAGCAGTGAAGGTGACAGAACATGGAGTTGACTTTGGCCAGTGCTACCCACCCCCAAACCACCCCCACCTCCGGCTGAGCTAGCCTGAATTTCTGCTCACTGCAACTAAATCAAGCCTCAAGGTGAAGTGGGCCGGTCTCACGGCCCTGAGAGTTTCCACAACTTCTACAGCTCCAGGTAGAATTTCTCACATGTAATTTTTTTTTTTTTTTTTTTTTTTTTTTTGCGGTACGCGGGCCTCTCACTGTTGTGGCCTCTCCCGTTGCGGAGCACAGGCTCCGTACACGCAGGCTCAGCGGCCACGGCTCACGGGCCCAGCCGCGGAGTGGGATCTTCCCAGACCAGGGCACGAACCCGCGTCCCCTGCATCAGCAGGCGGACTCTCACAACCACTGCACCACCAGGGAAGCCCCTCACATGTAATTTTTATGTGCCTAGACACACAACAAACCTCTGAAAAGAAACGGGCCCATCAGAAGAAGTCCTGGTTGAGATGCCCTGCTCCAGTGACACAGCAAAGCAGGGGTGGTACCGCGAATCTCGGATGCCTAGGGCCGGAGTCCTTATCCTTATCTAAATCTGCTGTAATTAGGAGGTATGACTGTACAATTGTGAGATCATTTTTTTGACTGAGAAACAATCTACAAATAATAAAATGCAGAGCTTATGGGTATCTATGTGTGCGTGTGTGTATATATATATATATAAATACATATACAAAATAGAAATACATATACCGTCCTGTAACCAGCACCCAAAACAAGACACTGAACATTTTCACACCCCCCAGAATTCCTTCCCACCTCCTTCCAGTGAACCCTGCACCTGCCAGCCCTCCAAGAGGCAACTTGTTTCTGATTTCCAACACCATGGATTTGTTCTGCCTGCTTTTGTACTTCATATATGTGGAAATGCACAAGATGGCCTTTAAGATCATTTGTTATTTAGTTTAGTTTCTTCTTCTTTTTAAAATAAGTAGGCAGCGTAGGTGCAAGAGGAGGAGCGCTGGGCTGGGATGATTTTCCCTGCTGAAGCATCTGGATTCAGAGCCAGAGGACTCAGGACCTAGTCACAGCTCCATCACTGAGTGTCTGGGTGATGTACACATGTCCCTCTCCAAAAGAAGTTACACCCTTATTTCAGTAGTGCTGCTAAGAAACAAATCATATTTTTTGGAACTCCTTTCTGTTTGTTTTTGTTTGTTTGTTTGTTTCTGCTTTTTATCTGTGCGTAGCATGTGGGATCTTAGTTCCCTGACCAGGGATTGAACCCGCGTCCCCTGCATTGGAAGAGCGGAGTCTTAACCACAGGACTGCCAGGGAAGTCCCTGGAACTCCTTTCTGGATACTGTCTTTGGAGATAAACAAAGCTAAAGTTCATTATTTTACAGTTCCACTTTACTGTGACGCCACATGGCATTTCCTAGGTTGATTCTCTCTCTTTTTTAAAATATTTATTTATTTTCCTTATTTTTTTTTTTGGCTGTATCGGGTCTTAGTTGCAGCACACAGATCTTTTCGTTACGGTGTGCAGTCTGCTCAGGTTTCTCTCCAGTTGTGGCGCACGGGCTCCAGGGCGTGTGGGCTCTGTAGTTTGCGGCATGTGGGCTCTCTCGTTGAGGCACATGAGCTCAGTAGTTGTGGCGCGCAGGCTTAGTTGCCCCACAGCATGTGGGATCTTAGTTCCCCAACCAGGGATCGAACCCATGTCCCCTGCATTGGAAGGCAGATTCTTTACCACTGGATCACCAGGGAAGTCCCTATCTCTTCCTTTATTAAAGTCAGCCCTGAGTGATTCTTGTATGTTCCAAAAATTCATATCCATTTTAAAGCACGGGGATTTGCAACCATCAGGACTATTCCAGAGATACTATAAGCCCCCATTCTCAGCGACTTTGCCCTTTCCCAATATGCCCAGGCACCCCATGTGTCCTGGCACTCTCCCCACCCATGCCACAGCCAACAGGACTGAGGTGAACACTCAACCTTAGCTGGACTAATCCAATTCTCTCTCTTGAGCTTAAAGACACAGACTAAAGAAGATGGATGACAATGGGCCCTGGAGCAGAAAGGTCACATTCAGTCTCAGAGCAGGTACCGCGGCAGGCCAAAGATACCAAGAAGCAAAAACCAAGAGCCTTGCAGAGGAAGCTATTCAGCAAGAAGAATCCAGAAATGTGTGGATGAGTGGAGGCCAGAAACCAAAAACCACAAAGTCCCAGAAAGAGGTGGAAAAAGCCTGTGTCTGAAGACTTTCCAGACTCTATGACTACACCTCCTACAATTGGGGTACCTGAAGTTCCCCTGTTTCCTGCCAATAAAACTCCTTTCAATTAAACTAGCCTGCATTTCTACTCATTACAACTAAAAAGCCTAAGCCTAAGGGTGACCCCCCACCCCCCGCCAGCTTTGAAGGAGCTCTAAACGGAGGGTTGAAGAGACAGCAGCTTAACAGGCACAAGATGATGGCACTGAGCAGGCCCTTGATTAACACTGGCTGAAATAATGAAGAGCAAAACCCACTTAGATAAGTCTGGTTTGTTTAAAACAGTTCTGTTTTGTGGTGACTTTACGGCAAGTCATCCTGTATGTAACAGTAATGTGCAAACAGCCGCTTTACATTTGATCACACGTCTGTAGTATTATTACCGCTGATGCTCACCCGAACCCTGGAAGTCATCCCATTGTAGATGAGGCAACTGAAGTTCACATGGGATGAGAAACGTATCTTCCACATGCCTCCTTCCCACCTCTTCACCACAAAAAAAGGAAAGAAATCACATCAGAACTGGGTCTCATGACTGGGTGTTAGGACTTCAAAGTTGGCTCTCTTCCCTCTACATAATACTTCCTTTGCTGAGGATGATGACATTAGCTAACATTTACACAGTGCTAGGACACTGTTCTAAGGGGTTTACACATATTAGTTCATTTAATCCACACAGCAGCCCTGTGTGATGTATCATCCCGGTTTTATAGACAAGAAATAGAGGGACTTCCCTGGTGGCATAGTGGTTAAGAATCTGCCTGCCAATGCAAGGTACATGGGTTCGATCCCTGGTCCAGAAAGATCCCACGTGCCATGGAGCAACAAAGCCTGTGCGCCACAACTACTGAGCCTGTGTCCTAGAGCCCGCGAGCCGCAACTACTAAGCCCGCAAGCCACAACTACTGAAGCCTGCGCGCCTAGAGCCCGTGCTCCACAACAAGAGAAGCCACCACAATGAGAAGCCCGCGCAGTGCAACGAAGAGTAGCCCCCGCTCGCCGCAACTAGAGAAAGCCCGCGCGCAGCAACAAAGACCCAACACCATAAATAAATAAATAAATACAATTTAAAAAAGAAATAGAGGTGCAGAAAAATTAAGTACCGTGCTCAGTGTCACACAGCTAGTAAGCGGCACGGCCAGAATCTGACCCCAGCCAGTCTGGCTGTTTGAAAGCCACGTGAAAGCAGGTGGCACCGTTCCCACAGCAGGCGCTCAGTGGAGGATCTGGGTTCGCTGGACCTGAAGAGGAAGCACACCGGGGCTCAGAGACCAACGACGAGAGCTCACCATTGTGACAGAAAACGGAGCCCGCTGTCTAAAGAAGGTGACCCCCACTCCCCTGTGCGGCGCTCAGCCCTTCACAGTCTAGCCAGACCTTCCTGGACTACTTGCTATTTCTACGAGGCAGGCCATGTTCCTCCTCCTCCTCTGTATCTTTGCATTTTTTTCCTTCCTTCGACTGTCAGGAGAGCTCATATTCAAGCTTGAGCCCTGCTCAGATGTCACTTCCTCTCTGTACGGGTCTTAGTTCCCCACCCCTCCCCCGTTTCTCTAGCAAAGTGAAACAGGACGGGCCGTGTGCTCGTGGCATTCTGTCCACAGCTCTGTGACGGCTCCTGTCCCACCCCATTATAGTTTTATATTCCCACAGCTCTCTCCTCCCCCGGGGCAAGGCCAACCCTGCAGCTTCATCGGCTGGCACAGCGCCTGGCACACGGTTACGGTTCCATGAGCATCTGCTCAAATCCAACAGCTCTGACTTCCTCAACTCCTACAAACCAGGGCCGGCTCCACACGGCAGTGGATGGGCAGGAAGCACTCTGGTTGTGTGTTCCCTCCTCGACCCACCACCTTCCAACTCCACAGCGTTTTCACTGTTTTCACATCTAACATCAGGACGTGTCTCACTGGAAAATCAGATTTAGCACCCCTGACTCTAGTTAAAAGATGGGGGAAAACATCCCTCCGCTTTTCTCCCTATGGAAACGTCAGGAAATAGGAGACTAGAAGAATATTCTCCAGGCAACAGTCCCCAGATAAGGGGTCTCCTTGCGGGGAGCCCTTTCAGCTCTCATTCGCTCACTCTTCTCATTTTCACTTTAGAAAGGAAGTGGAAATTAGGTTGAAGCAATTCGGTAACATTGCAAAATTCTCAGGGTTATAAATAGCCTCTTGCTCTACTGTTCAGCATCACTACAGAGTTCAAGAGCAAACAGCCAAGATGAGGGAGCGGTGGTTCCACATCCAGGCCCAGAAGGCAAAGAAGTAATCAACCCCTTCTGATTAAACGACTCTGCATCCCACCCCCGACCCCCTTTCAAGTATTACTGACATAAAGATGATTGGGAAAGCTCTAAATGTCACCAAACAGGAAAGAGGCACACACTGATCTGGGGAAGATAATTCTACTCTAAGGCAGGAAAACGAAAGCCCAGGTTTTCAAGGGCAAAGTCGGGGAAACAAGAGAAAAACAGGACCTTCCGTGTCTCCAATGAGTGTTCTTTAAGTGGCTTCTGGAAGGTGTGCTTATAAAATCAGCACAGTTACAAAAGGCCCCACAAAGCTCCATCAATCAATCACCTCTGCAGGGACAGGCTCCAGAGAGCTGGATTCTGAGAGCCCAGCAGAAAGGAAGTGAAAGACAATCCCTTCCTATTAGTAAGGAATTCAGATGGAGGAAGGCCAGAAGGTTCCAGCTCTGCACTCTCCCCCCCTCATTCCTTTAAGGATAAGGATTGACGGGTGCTTTTGTTCTGCTCTTTTGGCTTTTGATTCGGTGGGGGAGGCATGGGTGAGTTTGGTTTACGTCTCCAGCAAGAGAAAGCAGCGCCCCGGGATGGCAACCAGAGGTCACACCCTCTTTCTAATCAAGAGCACAATCTCAGCAGAAGCTTCTCCCTCTGAAATCTTCTGCAGTGAGAAGTGACTTAACTTCCCTTAGTTCGGACCCCTGAATGACGGTGAGACTCTGAGGTACAGGGCGGGAAACTGGGTTTGAAGATTCAGGTCCTGACATTTACTGCTAGAAACGCCGAGAAGGACCATCATACCAATGGCAGCTGAGATTTCTCCCTTCTGTTGAAATTTGTTGGACACAAGACTCACCCAAACACGCAGTTAAAAGCCACTAACTTAGAGCCACAAGTGCAGGGAGGAAAGGCGTGGGAACAGGGTAACTGTTTGGGCTTCTTCTCACGTAACACCTACCCTAAGAAGCACTCAGCTCTCCTCTTCGGCTCAGAAACCTTCTGCAAGGTCCCTATCCTTACAGAGCTGAGCTTAGACTCCGCAGGAGAGCACCCAGCCCCTTCCAGTCCCACCATGGCCTTCAGACCGCCCTCGCAGATACTCCAAATGTCACAGCAGACCACCTTGTTCCCCCAAACATCAGGCTCTTCTAAGTCTTACTGGGGGCCTCTGCCATTACTCCCTCCACCTGGTCCCGCTGCCAAACCCCCACTCGAGCTTCAAGGCCCAGCTCAGACAGCCTCTCTTCTGTGTGGCCTTCCTGGTCCTCTCTACTCAGACAAAATGAACTGTGCCCTCATCTGCCCTCCCGTCTTTTACACACACTGTCACAATCCCACTGATTCATAACGCTTTATGTGCAGCCTTTCCTCGTGCTAGTCAGAGTGTGATCTGCACTCCAGCACCACGGATGTTGCCTGGGAGCCTGCAATACAGAATCACCCACTCCAGCCCAGACCCCCTGAATCAGAACCTGCCTTCAAACAAGATCCCCAGGTGCAGACTCTACCAGTGGGTCTCAGCTCTGGCTGTGCCTCATCCGTGCCCACCCCAGGTCACTGCAAACCACCCCCCTACCCCCCACCCCCAGGTGATTCTAATGGGCAGCCAGGGCTGGGAGCCACAGCTCAGGGGCTCCTAGCTGAGGGCAGGGACTCATCGAGTCTGCATCTACTCCCCCTGCCCACCGTGCCTGGCACAGAGCTGTGCCCACAGAATTCCACACCAAAAATACCCTCCAGGATTCCCCTAGACCTGACTGCCTCTAAAAGAGAACAAAAACGCTAATGACAGAGGACGAGCCATTGCCTAGAACTCCACAAAGCCCTACAGTCAACGAGATGGACGCAGAAGGGGGTCTGTGTTTCCAGCCCACTTGCCTCAGTTTCTGGAACTGAAACAGAAGCTTAAGTGGAAAACACAGATGTACCAGAAGTACTGTCTGCCTTCTCGGGACCGCGGCTGCCGCGGGAAGGCAGAGCCTGGGTGAGGATGGGGTGCGCGGGGCTGAGAAGCCCGGGGTTATGACTGAAATCCAGGGCTGGGGGCCCGACTCCTTCAATACTGACCCCAACCACAGGCCAAGCCTCTCATTTTACAAATAAGGGAACTGAGGTCCAGAGAAGCTGGCAAGGCCACACCAGCAGGTCAGGAACCAAAGAAGGCCTGGGCCCTCCCTTCTGGGTTAGCCCTGCCCCTGCAGCACAGAAGATCTGACTGCCCAGCTCTGCCATAAGCACAAGCCTCCTTGGACTTCAGGTCCTGACATGCATGAGGAGGTCGGATGAGACCTTTGTGAGGCCTCGTCCAACCCTGACCTTCTAACGAGGCAGAGTAACTTAACAAGGTAAGGAGCTTGTGTTCTGGAGTGGAACAGACCTAGGTTTGGATCCCAGTTCTAAGAATCTCCTTACCTGTTAAATGGGGATTCGAATCAACCCTACTCTATATAAAGTTGCTGTGAACATGGGGTGGGATAATATACGTAAATCACTTAAGCATAATACCTGACACACAGTAAGCAGAATTCCAACAGTGTGAACTTGAAGAAGTTGCAAAAGCACTGTAACCATGTTTCCCTGGCAAAAAAAAGCCCTACCTGCCAGGCTTTTGTATACTGATGACAGAATGAGAGAACAAATGGGAAGGCAATTGGGGAGGAAAATATAAAGTTATTATTTTTCTCCTAGCAGAAGAACCTTGGAGAGCTTCACAGTCAGTTCCAGAGCAGTGGCCTATACAATGCCTGGCACATAACAGGTGCTCAACAAATCTTTTCTAGCGACTCAATTAAAACCAGTATGTCTAATGGGTTTACAAACTCCGGCTGCTTAAGCAGCCAGACCGGTAAGTAAATATGCCAAGCAGCATCTGTGTGGGAACTGTACCAAACTTTGAAGTACCCCCCTACCCCTGCAGAGGAATCCAAATCCACACTTGGAAACACATTACCCAGCGGGGCCTAGACAGCCACTGCAGCCTCTGCACACCACTGTTTCCGGTTCTTCATTTCACCGCCCGGTGTCCTGCACCTCATCTAATCATTTTGTGGTCTGGTCTTGTCTTTCCAAGTACCCAGTAGGCATCCTGAAGATGAGGGCTGTGATCTATACTCCCCAGTCACCCTAAATGGCCTAGAACAGTGCTGGCCTCACGGTAGTGGGGACCTCAACTCAGTGAGCAACTGTTGAACTGAACAGCCAGACTGTTAACTCAGGCCCTATACAAGATGCTGCAGTCTGAGTACATTTTTCTACCCAGGTCCTGGGACCAGGCTGAGTTGGTGCTGACTGTGCTGAGCTCCGGTGACTGGATCAAGAAGCACTGGCCTTGCAGGTTTTTTCTTCAACTGCATCAAATCACTTGTTCCTGAGCCACCTAGGCAGGTGGTACTGATGCACCCAGACACACT
This sequence comes from Platanista minor, assembly GCA_004363435.1. Lineage (NCBI taxonomy): Eukaryota > Metazoa > Chordata > Mammalia > Artiodactyla > Platanistidae > Platanista > Platanista minor. Next base: position 23,670 of record RJWK010010096.1, read on the forward strand.
GTCTCTGCATGGATGAAACCGAATATGCATATACCCACAGGTGCCATTGTTTTCTAGAAGTTTAGTCCCCACTTCCTGCACCCCCAAACTCCCCTGGCACCTCCTTGAGGCAGCACAGGGTACAGAAAGACCAAACTCCAGATGAACAGATGGAGGTCCTGGTCCTCATCTTGCCTCCTCCACTCACAAACCTTAGGATGATTGCTGGCAGGCAGCATAACTTTTAGGAGCTTCATTATGTTTATTAGTAAAATGCAGACAACAATAATTATCTCAAAAGGTTAAAGGCAATTAAATGCCACATGTAGGTAAAGCTTCTAGCACTGCTCACCCCTACGTGTGGCTATTGAGCACTTGTAATGTGTTTACCATGAGCTGAGATGGGCTCTAAGTGTAAAACACAGGCCAGATTTTAAAGGCGTAGTACACACACAGGAATGTGAAATATTAATAATGTTTTTAACATTGAGTATATGTCAAAATAATAACATTCTAGAATCTATTAGGTTAAGTAAAATATATTACAAAAAGTAATGTCGCTTGTTTCTTTTTGCTTTTTTAATGTGGCTACTAAAAATTTTGTAACTACATATATTGCATTATCTTTCCATTGGACAGCATTATTCTAGCACAGAGCGTGGCACAGTTTTTGTGCAGGACATCAGAGACGACTCACACCTTGTTCCTCCTGCCAGAGCCAAGTCCTCCATTCATTTAGTACATAGTTACAGTGCCTGGCTCTGGGCAAGATGCTGGAGATACAAGGAGCAAAAGCAGACACTATCTTTTTCCTTGTGGACCTTATTATCTGGTGGGAACAGACAGACATGAATATTTTCATAAATAAATGTAAAACTGCAGCTCTTCAAGTGTTGTGAAGGAGAAGTACAGAGGGTGAGGAAAGTGGGGAATTCACTTGGTGGGGGAATCGAGGACCAGGGACTCCTCCTGGGGAAGTGATACTTGAGTGGAGATTTGAAAGATAAAGGGGAGTTGACTGGCATAAGCTAGGCGGGCCCAGGGAGCAGGAAGGCTAAGGGTGAAGACCCCGAGTTGGGCCAGGGCTTGGTATGTAGAAGGAACACGAAAAGGCCAGTGTGACAAGAGAATTGTACAAGAGGGGTTAGTAGACTGAGACTAGGGAGGAGAGGTCGGTGGGATTCCATCTCCAGGGCTTGGGTGAGGATCTGGGGCTGGCCCTGCAGGAGGTATCCGGATGCCAGCCAGTTACAAGCAACCGAGGGTCCGGATCTGATCTGTATTTTGAAAAGATCCCTCTGACCACGGTGCGAGGCCCGCTGGGGAGCGGCGCAAGTGCCTGTGTGCCCATAGGTTATGGACACTGCATCAATCCAGGTAAGAGGCGAGAGAGGCCTGAACTGAGGGGGAAGCGGCGGAGATGCAAGTTGACGGTCTGGCGGGGGCGGGGGGGTCACTGAGCCGGCCGGATCGACGGGGCGGGTGATGAGCAGTGTCTGTGTGTGTAGGAGGGGGTGGCGATGTCAAGGGAGACTCCGAGGCTTCGGATGGGTGCCACCCAGCCCCAAACACTCTTTGGGCTCCTATCGAGCCCTCTTCCATCTGGTCCCTCTCCCGTCCCCTCCCTCCCCGCACCGTCTCGTCTCGCCCCCGGGTTCCATCCTCTCACCCTCCTCCTCCCCTACCCCCCGACCCCTACCCGGCCCAGCCCCCGGTCCTCTAGGCCTGGTCCGCCCTCTTCCCCACCCGTCGTCGACCCTTCTGGGTCGGGGACCCAGTGACCCTCGGGCCCGGCGGACCCACTTGGGCCGCGACCCCTCAGAGGCTTGTCGAACCTGCGCGGTGCATCCCAGGCCGGCCCTCTCCAGCCCCCCAGGACCCTGGGCAGAAGCAGGCCGCAGCCCTCCGCCTACTTCCCGGCCCGGCCTCTCCGCCCTGCGTCCCTCGGGCCAGGGCCCTCCCAGCGTCCTGGCGCGCTCCGACCCCCGTCGCGTCCCACACTTACCAGGGAGCCGACCTAGGCCCAGCTCCCGCGCCCAGGTCTCCCAGCCGCCGCTCCACTAACCTCCGCTGGCCCCGCCTTCCAGGGGCCCCGCCCCACGCAGGCCGACCCGGGCTCCTATTGCTCCATTTCGCCGTCACGCTGAACTCTCCTTCTTCAATTGAGTTGATTTCCTGTCACTCAAAAGAGGGCGGGACCAGATGCCGGGGCTGGGAGTGAGGAGCCGCCGGTCCCCGCCCTGCTAGCGGAGGCCTCTTAAAGACACAGGCTGTCCCCCCGCCGCGAGCTATGGGTTTTGGAAGAATGGGATTTCTCAGCAAACGCCAGAGGCTGCATTTCTTTTCCCCCATCCCCTCATCGCTCCCCGAAACTTTTCTTTTGGCACAGTCCGTGTTCCTTGTGATAACTCAGAGGTTTTGAGGGCTCAGATGTCCTCTGGTGGCACTCAGCCCGGTGCCCAGCAGGCATGTAACGCACTCAACAGTGGGATAACTGTGGTTTGGAGAACTGAGTGGGAGGTGACAGTCGTGTCAGAGGCTTTGAGCAGCCGCGGCTGCTCACCACCGAGCCGGAGCTAATTATACCGGCACCCAGGGCTGACCGTGGGCGCGGAGCAGAGGCAGAGGGGTACAGCTCAGCTGTACTGTTGGTAGGGACACGTGGGAGGTGGTATTCGTCACTGCACCTGCAGATCGGAACAAGACCGGGCACTGCGCCAGCGCCTCAGTCGTGCCAGGTCCCTTTACACTCACAGCAACTCTGATGTAGGTGTTATGTGGGTCCCCTGATCGTACAACTAGTGATGGGCAGAGCAAGAGGCCAGCGCGTGCTTGTTTGATTCTAAAGTCTATGCTCTAACCATTTTGTCTCACAGATCCTTACAACCACCCCGAGGGGTGGGTATTTTGTTGTCCGTTTTATAGATGCTCAAGGGAGAGAGTAAATAATGAAACTAATACTCAGCAAAGACACTAAATAACGACTGCCATTTATATAGCACTTCACAGTCTGCAAAGCATCTGAAAAGCAGTTTTACATATATTGTTTCATTGGATCCTCAAAACATCTTGGAACTGAAGATGATATTTATTAGTCCTCTTTTACTGGTGAATACAACGATGCTCACGTAGGTTGAGGCTTACTAATAGCTAACATCACTACAGCCCTTGCAGAAGTCACCAGCAAACTTTCCACAAATATCCAGATAGTGAATGCTTTTCGCTATACAGTCTCTGTCAAAACTATTCAGCTGTGCTGTTGTAGTGTGAAAGCAGCCACAATGTAAACCCATGAGGGTGATTGTTCCAGTGCAGCTTCATTTACAAAATAAATAGGCGTTGGCCTGTGGCTGTAAGTTGCCCAACCCCAGTCTACAGTGCTTTGGTTACCAAAGCCCTTTACAGACCATTGCTTTGTGGAATCTTCACAGCAACATTGTTATTATTCATACTCTTCTTTTTAATTATTAATGAATTATTATTGTTTTTTAAAAATAAATTTATTTTTTATTTGTTGGCTGCGATGGGTCTTCGCTGCTGCGCGCGGGCTCTCTCTAGTTGCAGTGAGTGGGAGCTACTCTTCGTTGTGGTGCATGGGTTTCACATTGTGGTGGCTCCTCTTGTTGCGGAGCACGGGCTTCAGTAGTTGTGGCGCACAGGCTTAGCTGCTCCACGGAATGTGGGATCTTCCTGGACCAGGGCTCAAACCCATGTCCCCTGCATTGGCAGGTGGATTCTCCACTGCGCCACCAGGGAAGCCCGAATTATTATTGTTGATGATGTTATCATCCTCATCATTTTACAAAGAAAAATCAAAGGCTTGGCAAGGTTAAGGAGTATACCTGAGGTCAACTCAGGAACTAGAACTCAGGTCCAGCTTTCCTCATTCCCAATTTCATCTTCTGACTACAAAACTGGGTTGTGAGAAGGCATGAGAGTTCCACCTTTGTCTAGCAGATCTTTTTCCTGCCCCATTGCAAGATGACAGGCCAAGTTCATTTTACCTTTCCCAGGATCCAGGGGTAACTCCTGTAGTTCCCCTCTTCGAGGACATTCTCCCACTTCTTCCTGCCTTCCCCATTTACTGCAGCCCATAAACACCTCTCCCTCCCTGAACCCCCAAGGGCTTATACCCAGCAACCTTTTATATTTTTATCACTTTTAAAAAACTTTTTATTTTACATTGGAGTATAGTTCATTAACAATGTTGTGTTAGTTTCAGGCGTACAGCAAAGTGATTCAGTTATACATATGCATGTGTCTATTCTTTTTCAAATTCTTTTCCCATTTAGGTTGTTACATAATATTGAGTAGAGTTCCCTGTGTTATACAGTAGGTCCTTGCTGGTTATCTATTTAAATTTTTTTTTTTTTTTTTTTTTTGTGATATGCGGGCTTGTCACTGCTGTGGCCTCTCCCGCTGCGGAGCACAGGCTCCGGACGCGCAGGCTCAGCGGCCACGGCTCACGGGCCCAGCTGCTCCGCAGCATGTGGGATCTTCCCGGACCGGGGCACGAACCTGCGACCCCTGCATCCGCAGGCGGACTCCCAACCACTGTGCCACCAGGGAAGCCCCTATTTTAAATATGGCAGTGTGTACACGTCAATCCCAAACTCTCTAACTCTCCCCACCCCTTCCCTCCCCTGGTAACCAGAAGTTCGTTCTCTAGTCTGTGAGTATGTTTCCCCAGCAGCCTTTTATTACTAAGAATAGAATCTGCTGGAAAATAGACTCCATGTGGGCAATGACTTCCGTGGAGTCTGCTAGCTGTCCACCAAAACCCCTTCTTCCGGCCTTGTGATGATAATGTGCTAGGGGATGATAGGATCACCAAATAGAAAGTGCCAGTGTCCCTGAATGGAGCAGAACGCTACCTACTGACCTGGAACAATTCTAGATCACTTCATACTCTCATGTATGAAGAAGAAAGAGAAGTAATCCTTGTTCTTTAAGCCACTGATTTTTGGGGGGCAGACGGGGTTGAGTGAAAGCATCCTTAAATTTTGTGCCCTGGGTATCTCACTTGCTTCACCCTAGTCCTGGCCCTGCTCAGTACACATTTATCCAAGGAATAAATCATTCACTTTAGCTTTACAATACTTTGTCTCTTTCCCCCACCTGATTTGCCAGTGCAGGTTCTTTATTTGCAAGTTTCAGGAACCAACTCTGGCTATATTTTAGCCAAAAAGGAGTATATTGGCAGGCTGGTAGCTAATTCACGCAAGTGACAGGAAGCTGGAGGACTAGGCTTTGAAGAGGACAGAGCCTGGAGATGCTTTGGGCGTTTAGGTAGGCAAAATGAATGAGTTCCATCCTCTTCTCCCCTTTCTTTTTTTTTTTCTTTCTTGTTGTTTTTTTTGTTTGTTTTTTGCGGTACGTGGGCCTCTCACTGTTGTGGCCTCTCCAGTTGCGGAGCACAGGCTCCGGACGTGCAGGCCCGGTGGCCATGGCTCACGGGCCCAGCCGCTCCACAGCATGTGGGATCTTCCCGGACCGGGGCACGAACCCACGTCCCCTGCATTGGCAGGCGGACTCTCAACCACTGTGCCACCAGGGAAGCCCTCTCTGCTTTCTTGATCAGACCTTTCTTTGATCAGAGTCAAGGTCCCTGGAGCAAGAGTCCAGTGGCTGAGCTCAGGTAACATGCCCTCCCCTTAGCTAAGGAAGGCAGGCACCCTGACTGACAGCTCCACCAAGACTACTACACAAGACAAGAATTCCAGATCCCTCCACCTCCACTCCCATCTGCTACCCCTGGGCAACTGAGGCCAGATGCCCTGTTTTCAGGCTGAGATCAACTAAGAGATGTACCTGAAGCTGAATGTTATCATTATACGAACCCAGCACAGTGTCTGGCAGCTGGTATGGCAAGATAGTTACGATCCCTCGGCCTTGTAATTATACAGAGCCCTTTGTAACTGTTGGACTGCTCCTCGCAGAAGGATTTCTGATATGGTGGCTCATAAAAGTCGAAACCTACATTTATCTGCTAAAAGAAATAGAACCCATATTTATTATGGGTCTACTATGTGCCAAGACTCATGTTGAGGACTGTTACATACATGATCTCTTTTAAAACTGGCAATTTTAGGGACTTCCCTGGTGGCACAGTGGTTAAGAATCTGCCTGCCAATGCAGGCAACACAGGTTCGACCCCTGCTGCAGGAAGATTCCACGTGCCGCGGAGCAACTAATCCCGTGTACCACAACTACTGAGCCTGCGCTCTAGAGCCTGCAAGCCACAACTACTGAGGCTGTGTGCCACAACTACTGAAGAAACTTGCCACACAGCCTGTTTTTTACCCAAGTCAGTCTGACCTCACAGTACATGACCTTCTCTTTATACTCGTCACTGAAAACAATACACCTGGGCATTTCACTCTTTTCGTCAAACGCTTGTTAGGCCAGGATACATATGAGACTTTGCGCTAAGGTCTTTACATGATTTATCTCCTTCAATCTTCACATTCCTATGAGGTACATACTCTTATTACCTTTATTATACAAATGAAGAAACTGAGGCACAGAGAGTTAGCCATTTGCCAGGGGTTATTTGGTGGAGTGGTGAAGCCAATATTAAAATCCAATTCTAATTTCAAGACCTGGGTCTCTCCTGCAACATTGCGCTGTCTCACTTAAGACATCTCTCTGCGTCAGAAAGAGAAGAAAAATGACTAAACCAGGCGACAAAAGCGTCATTAAGAGAAGTTATGGAGACTTGGTTCTTTCAGTGGGAAGCAAAGGGCAGGAGGCAGACAGCAAGTCTAGCTTCAGCTCTTGCAGGTTGGGGGTTCACATAACTCACGATAACTTAATTTGCGAAGATCGTTCTTCCAGGAACTGGGGGCTTACCTTGTGTGTGTGTGAGCAGAAGCGGAGCGGGGCGTGGGAGGTGGAGGCCCTGGTGAGCTGTCAGCTGTCAGCCCCAGCAGGGACCTGCGCCAGCCGCTTGTGTGAGCCCGGAGCCCTCTGCTGGCGTAGGAAATCATCTACCAGCAGCCGTAGCTCCGTGTGTGTGCGCGCGCGCGGGCGCGTGTTGCTGCAGGGCATCTGGGGACCGTATTCAGTGTATTCAGTGAGATTTGCAAAATGGCTAGCACACCTAGTAAACAGAACTAATAGCTACCACTTACCAATATAGCATTAGGGTAGGGACAGGCACTGTTTTAAGGATTTTACATTAATTTTATTTACTATTAGGGACTTTTACATACTGCATCTAATTGAACCTTCACCCCAACCCGCTGAAGTCAGAATTATTATTATTATTACTCCCATTTTTCACAAGAGGAAACTGAAGCACAGAGAGGTTAAGTCATTTGCTCTATGGCTCTTAAGTGGCAGGTCTGGGACTTGAGCAAGTGGACTCTAACCTTGGCGTCCATGCCCTGGAAACCACCAAATGGCCATTCTTTAGATCCGGAGCGCCCTCCCCGCCCCCCACCCCCACCCCGCGCCCTGGCAAGTACCCTGTAAATGGCTTCACTGAGAGCGGACCCACAGCAATGGCTCAATAATTTCTTAGAAAATGGTAAGCATACTAGGATTTGGTGGTGAATCTGCTGCTTTCTGGACTCAAGAGGGGGCGGGGGACTGCTCTTACAGCCCACTGCATCCCTCGGAACCGGAGATAAGCCCCTGGCCAACGCGAAGCTGGTCTCCCTGGATCTAATTCTCCAGAGGGAAGATCTTAGTTACAACAGAAGCCGAACATCCTAAATAATAATGTGAAATACTTAGCAGCCAGTGAGGCATGACTACTGACGGATCAGAACAGACAGCTCCTGGAGAAGATTCCTAGAGGATTTCTCTGCCCCTTCCAGGGCCGCTTTGCTTTAACCCTTTAGTTACTGGAATGTGGGGAGGTGAAGGGGTTAGAGGTGGCGGGAGAGGACAGGGCTGCTAGGGGAGTGGAGAAAATGCTCAGGAGTTTGAGGCATCTACTGTTTACCAGCTAATAATGCGTGGGAATTTCACTACTTTAACGATTGCTATGGCTATGCAGGCTGAGTATTGCCTTCTTTACCGTGGGTCCTCAGGCAGTTTGCTTGACCTCTCTGAAATGTATTATCCTCATCTGTAAAATAGGGATAATACTAGAAATTGATTCGTGGGGCTGGTGAGGGAGCTATATGAGGTAAAACCAAGTAAAGTTTCTGCTTGTAGCTCTGAGTAGGCGTTCAGTCATTGGGGGTTGCTATTAATGGCCAAACAGATGTGTGTGTGTGTGTGTGTGTGTGTGTGTGTGTGTGTGTGTGTTGGGTGTGGGGGGAAAGTGAGGTAGCCTTGCTGACCCAGGGCCCCTTTGACTCATCATCCCTTGCCTTCATCCCTCTAATTGTAAGCCCAGCCCTAGAGATCAGAGCCTGGGTGTGGGGTGAGGGTTCCTGTATTGGCTGATGCTTCCTTTGCTCCCTAAACACCTCCATGAGTGTTATTGAACTGGCCTGGTTTGTCTGGAGCAGGTGCCTGTTTCTTGAGAAGCTGAGGTGGCCATGGTAGGAGAAATGAAGACCCATTCTTGGGACTTCCCTAGAGGTCTAGTGGTTAAGACTCCATGCTTCCACTACAGAGGTCGCAGGTTTGATCCCTGGTCAGGGAGCTAAGATCCCACATGCCATGGCCAGAAAATTAATCTTGCTAGAGGGCCTGGCCGTGGAGGTCTGGCTGTGGGAGGAGACCATGTGGAGGGGCTCCTGTTTATTGCAGGAAGACTCCCCTACTTGAGAGTTTATCTGTTCTTTCCACAAATATTTGCTGAGTGCCTGGTGTACACCAGCCACTGGTTGTATAGTGGTGAGCAAAACAAACGTAGTCTCTGCCCTCAGAGCATTCATAGCCCTGCAGGGGAGATAGACAGCAAACAAACAAGCAAATAACTAGCTAAATTAATTAATTAATTTAAAAATGTGTTATTATAAACAGGGATAAATGTTATAGGAGAATGATTAGGCTCATTTCCCCACATTTCAGCAACTAAAGCAGGAGGACTGCACAGTCATGGAGGTCCTCTCCGAGGAGGTGATGATTATATTGAGACTTGATGGATGAACAGGAGTTTTCCAGGTGAAGGGTGAAGGGGAGAGTGTTCCAGGCAGAAGGGCCAGCAATGTGGGAAGACCTGGAGGTAGGAGAGATCCTGACTTGAACTGGGTCGTTAGATCAAACAAAGGGAAAAGAAGGGCAGGGAGAAGCCAGCTAATGCAGGTCGTGTCAGCTCTGCTGTGGAGAGTTTCAGTTTTGTTCTACGTGCAACAGGAATCCATGAGAGGGTTGGAAGCAGAGGAATGACACGATCCAATTTGAGTTTTGCAAAAAGATCCCTTGGGTGCTGTGATTAGATTGCGTTGAGAATGGCTGGTAGGATTCAAAGATGGAAGCAGGAGGACCAAATGGGATGTGAATATTAAAAAGCCTGTGCACTCCTAGGAAAAGACTGATTTTTCTATAGTCCTAGTAATAAATAAACAAGAGAACTGGTCTTAAACCTGTCTAACAGGTCAAGGGCAACTCATGTCACTGGTCCTGCCTCTGAAACCAACCAATCAGTTATAGTCTGTGCTTTGAAAACCAGCCAATCTGCAGTGGATTCACTGAAATGAACATGCTTCTAAGGCTGGCATCACCCCACTCCCACTTTTGGAACCAACGTAATCCCGAAGCAAACTCTTCCCCAAACCTATGTAAGATTAACCGTTTGCTTTGCTCATGAGACTATGCTGAGCAGCCATGTGCTCCTGTACATAAGGAAGCACTAAATCTAGCTGGTTGCCGTACTGAGTGGTGGTCTCATCCTCCAACAGAGCTCTTTACAGTCATCCAGGCTACAGATGACGACGGTTTGTCCTCTTGTCACTGCTGAGGATGTCCTGCTGGGGTTTGTGCTGCTGGCTCTTGCTGGTCCAGTCTTCAATGGCTGACCAATCCTCTTTTGAAGTTCACCCACTTCCACTGGAGATTTTATGTCTTCATTTAGGTGTACGGTCACATCTTGGCCTGGGGGATGGTCCACCCCTTCTAGGCTATGTATGAGTCAGGGTCTATCTAGTCAGGAGTTAGAAACCACACCAGTTATTTAAGAGAGATCAATCAATATAAAGCATTGTTAACTAGGTATAAAGTTGTTAAGTAGATAACTAAAAAAGGATCAAAAGAACTCGAAGTTCTCACAGAGGCAGTGACTGCAGGAAGCATCTACCACCTCTAAGGCTCAAGGAACAAAGGAAAGACATTGGCATTATTAAAACTTAGACATGGTTTCAGAAACCTCTGAGGAGGGGTTCCTGGCCAGCTTGTGCTGGTGTCTGAGCTCAGAGGAGGGGCTACGAGTGTGGGATGCAGACCTTTGACGACGGGGTGCTGCATAGCAGGTGCTGGTGTCTGCAGGGGCATAAGAAGGCTTCTGTAAGTGTTTAAAAACCTGCAAACTGTATTCAACTGGTGTTACAGGAAGAAATGGCCACTGTCAAGGTCAATGAGTGATGCTGGGGTGATGCTCACAGAAATCCCACGAAAGAAAATGGGAGGACTTCCCTGGTGGCGCAGTGGTTAAGAATCTGCCTGCCAATGCAGGGGACGCAGGTTCAAGCCCTGGTCTGGGAAGATCCCACGTGCCGCAGAGCAACTAAGCCCCTGCACCACAACTACTGAGCCTGCGTTCTAGAGCCCGCGAGCCACAACTACTGAAGCCCGCATGCCTAGAGCCCGTGCTCTGCAACAAGAGTAGCCACAACTCTCCACAACTAGAGAAAGCCCACGCGTAGCAACGAAGACCCAAAATAAATAAATAAAATAAGTTTTAAAAAAAATGGGAAAGAGCAGGTCCTTTTCTCCTTCCAGGCTTGCAGCTCCTGTGAGTACTCCCCCTTCCCCTTAGCAGAGACTAGAAGGGGGCTGCTGGCAAAGCCGCAGTGCAGTTCTCAGAATCCCAGCACGAGCACCACAAAGCAGCGTGTGGAAAGGTGGGTTTCCGCTGAGAGACAATAGCTTGATAACTGAATAGGTGACATTCTATATCTCTGTTTCTAGCCAGTGTTTTGGTTTGTCTTATCATTTACTTACCAGAGGTAAGATTTGGGGAAGTCACCTCATATTTCTCTCTAGTAGTGGGCACGGGTGCACCCACAAGTTAGCTGATTCCCAGCAAAGTGTGATGCCTCCAGTGAATGAAGGAACAGAGGAAGTGGTAGGATGTGGAGAGAGTTCAGCCCGAATGGTTCTAATCCTTGGAAGTGGCCTTTGTGCTGGCATTGAATGATGTATGACAAGTGGCATTCCAACGGATCTGACACAAGAGGCCCTGTAAGGCCCACTCTACAGAAGAAACCAAGGTTCAGAGCATCCATTTCTTGAGTCAGAAAGAACTCCATCTGTCTGACTGCCGAGCCCAGAAGCCTAAACCACTGCCTTGTGAATAGAGCTTGCAATTTCTTCAGGTTTATCATCCTATAAAACGGGGATAATGACATCTGCCTTTCAGGGTGGTGGTGAGGGTTAACTGGCTTCATATATTAAACAAAAACATAAAAAGCCATTTCAGGAGACAGATGCTGGGCAGATTCCCACTCCCACTCACCAGCCTGCCAATTTGTAGTTCAAGTTCATGCCTCGGCAAAGTTACAAAGCAGTCCGTGTCGTGGATCTGGGCGTGGGAGAGGTGGCAGTGTTCTCACCTGGTTGAAACCAAGAATGTAAAATCCTTGAATGCCACAGTCTCTGCAAATACTTTAATAACAGGGATAATAATAATAATAATGGTAACATGCTTCCATTTAACGAGGGCCTACTATATATGTGCCAGGTATTTTACATTTATTATTCTGCTTTGTATATTCATCCAATAAGTGTTTAGCTCACTACATACCAGGCATCGTGTTATGTTAACTCATCATCACAATGAAATGGAGTGGTAGGTATTATTATTCCTGGTTAACAGGTGATGAAACAGAGTTAAGAAAGCAAATAGAACCAGATTACAGGAAAAGTATCATGAAAAACTTGGTCACATGAAAGAGCTTGTCACATCAATTTTTTTAAAAAGCACCCCAGGGCTTCCCTGGTGGCGCCGTGGTTGAGAGTCCGCCTGCCGATGCACGGGACACGGGTTCGTGCCCCGGTCCGGGAATATCCCCCATGCCGCGGAGCGGCTGGGCCCGTGAGCCATGGCCTCTGAGCCTGCGCGTCCGGAGCCTGTGCTCCGCCACGGGAGAGGCCACGACAGTGAGAGGCCCACGTACTGCAAAAAAAAAAATAAATAAATAAAAAATAAAAAGCACCCCAAAGTTTTGTAAATGAAAAAGTTTTTTTCTTTTTAAAATAAAACTAATCATTCTTTTTAAAATAAAAATTTCAATAGATGGGTTGAAGGGCAAAATAGTTTGAAGGGTTAGTTAGTGAACCAGAAGATCAAGCTAAGGAAGTCTCCCAAAATGCAGTGCAAAAGAAGAAATACATGGGAAGTATGAACAAAGTATTAAGAAACAGATGCACAAGTTCACTGTCTGCTTAACGTGAGTTACAGAATGAGAGAAGAAAACAAAGGAAGGAGAGAATCCCTGAAGCAAGGCAATAATTCAAGCCATTTTCTTAAAACTTAAATACATGAGCTCTTATATTGAGAGGACCTAGTTTAGGTCCTCTACAGTTCACAGGAATTGTGTCCTGTAATTTATAAGACTGTCAAAGGCCTACATCTAATTACATCATGACGAAATTTCAGGACACCAAGGATAAAAAGGCAGTGAAATAAAATTATCTAGGGTGGAATGAGAATGCAATAATCAGTCTTCTCATCTGCAACTTTGTAAGCAAGAAAACAACAGAATGATATCTCCAAATTTCTCTGGCCAAACACTTGTGAATTTAGGATTCTTTACCCAACCAAGCTGTCAAGCAAATGTAAGGACACCATAAAGACATTTTAAGACACAAGCAGACTAAAAAAGTTTGCAACTCACAGTCCATACAGAACAGCATTTCTCAACAGGGTCCTGCTGGCATTTTGGGTGGAACAATTATTCATCGTGTAAGACGGAGCCACACCACAGAAGGTTGCTTAGTGTCTTTCACTGCCGTCCACTAAATGCCAGTAGCATTCCTCCTCAGTCACTATGACAATACCAAACACCCCTACATTGGGAAGGGGTGCAGGATAGCCTGTGGTTGAGAACCCACTGGTGTAGAAGATATATTCCAACAAAGAGAAAATGAATTCAGGAAGAAAATGTGTGATATAAGAAGCACGGGCAAGCAAGGAAACCAGAAAGGTTTATTTTTGTTTTTTATTTATTTTATTAATTTTTCTTTTTTGTGGTACGCGGGCCTCTCACTGCTGTGGCCTCTTCCGTCGTGGAGCACAGGCTCCAGACGCGCAGGCTCAGTGGCCATGGCTCACGGGCCCAGCCGCTCCGTGGCATGTGGGATCTTCCCGGACCGGGGCACGAACCTGTGTCCCCTGCCTCGGCAGGCAGACTCTCAACCACGGCGCCACCAGGGAAGCCCTTATTTATTTATTTAATCAAACAAAATCATTTGTTTCAATAGCTCCAAGTGCAAATATAGCAAGTCAGTACACAAAGTTTCCAGATACAGCTTTAAGTATAATGAAAACTTGATGCACAAAAATGAAAGGGTAAGTAGCAGAAATAAAACCCAGTGTTTAAAAAATTCAAGTAACCTGAAAACCTTTAGACTAAAATAGTCTTTCATCAATTTAGAAATGCCTTAATTTATAGATAAGAGTAGTACATTGTAATCAAAAAGGACTTCTCAAAGAAAGAGAATCATCCCAAACTGGTCAGCTCCACATAAGAGTAGAAATTCCCGGTGCTGGCTATTTCAGAGTTAGCACTCACTCACACTATACAGATTGGTGTGGTTCAACCCATGGCATTTGATCTTTAAGCAAATTCCAAAAAAGTGTTTCAAGTTCAATACTACTAAGAGTTCTTGAAATGGCCACTATATATTTAAAAGGTTTGAAGAGGGCTTCCCTGGTGGCACAGTGGTTAAGAATCCACCTGCCAGTGCAGGGGACACGGGTTCGAGCCCTGGATTGGGAAGATCCCACATGCCACGGAGCAACTGAGCCTGTGCACCACAACTACTGAGCCTGCGCTCTAGAGCCTGCGAGCCACAACTACTGAGCCCATGTGTTACAACTACCGAAACCCGCACGCCTGGAGCCCATGCTCCGAAACAAAGAGAAGTCACCACGATGAGAATCCCGCGCGCCACAACGAAGAGTAGCCCCCGCTCACTGCAACTAGAGAAAGCCCGCTTGCTCAGCAACAAAGACCCAATGCAGCCAAAAATAAATAAATAAAAATAAACTTAAAAATAAAATAAAATAAAAGGTTTGAAGACCAATCTCAGGTTCAGGCCTATAGTACAACTTGGGGAAAAGACCTACATTAATACTCCTTCCATTACTTAAATCCTTTTTGTGAGGTTAGCAACATGGCCTTTAAAGCTTCCTCAGGGAAACTGTACTCAAACATATAAAAGTTCCCACTAGGAAGATAATTAAAAGCTGTTAATGTTCTTTTTATCACTTAGCAACCAAGACATGTTTATTTCCACTCCCCAAAGCAATGTTAGCTACTAGCTTCAATTCAGGAAATGTGTATCTTCAGGAAGGTTTATGTGAGATGTTTATTCAGTCTTTTTCTCAACCTTCCTCTTCTCATTGTAGGCAGTAAATTAAGAGTCTGTTCTAAAAAGTCTATCCCACCATGTAAATGTCGAAACATAGTTTCCAATGAAGTTCATGTGGTGGAAATCGTGAAACCGAGAACCAGCATAGAAAGGAATGAGATTTAAAGGGTTAAGAGGAATGTCATAACCACTATGGACATCAACAGTTTCTATCAAACAAATGGTCACCCAGGCCCAAAGAAGAATAACATGATCACATGAAAGCATGATTCCAATGAAAAAATCCAGTTCCAAGAATTAGGGTTTCCAGAGGATGTGCATATACAGATTCCATTCCAAATGGAGCCTGAAACTCATGATGAATTTTATGAATATGATTATACATTGTTTTGTGGTGTAAGAGCCTATGCAGGAAGTAGTGCCAGGTATCCTCAATCACTGCACAGCCACACCATCTTGCCAAAAGCATGTACCATCTTGGCATTGTTTCCCAATCATAAGAAGTATTGAAATACTCTGTAAAATAATAGGTTCCACAAATCAAAGGAAGCTGGATACAAAAGTGATTAAAGAGAAGTACTTTAAAACATTTCCATTGATTTCCCCACGTTTCTGGTTTATCCTTTTGAATTTTGTACTTTTTCATGTAAAGTATAAATTGAAACAAAAATGCAAGTAAACAGAACAAGAAATAAAGGACCTCATGAACTATGAGGAATCCCCATGTTGCCATCTGGAACTTTGTATAATTATTCAACATATAGTTCCAAGCATTTTTAAATGGTTCCTGCAGAGGATTCTCAGGTAAAAGTGAATCCACAGCCAAGGATGCTGAACTAAAGGTGGTGATACTTTCATTTGTTGCCATTTTTCAAATCTCTGCAGACAGCCTTATAATTCTGCACACCGCTGGGAAAGGTTTATTTTTAAGTCTAAATAAATATCTTTACTTATAATAATTAACTAAAAGCTAAGATAATAACATGGGGTTGAGAGGTATGAAATCTGGGAAGGAGGTAGGAGAGAAAAGTAAAAGCATGCTAAGATTCTCATTTTATTTAGTGGGAA
The DNA here is from genome assembly GCA_004363435.1 of Platanista minor. Taxonomy (NCBI): domain Eukaryota; kingdom Metazoa; phylum Chordata; class Mammalia; order Artiodactyla; family Platanistidae; genus Platanista; species Platanista minor. The sequence goes on from RJWK010010096.1 coordinate 39,372, forward strand.
GATACAGATGTTAATTAACTCTAGATGTTGATTAAGAATATACTTGGGCTTCCCTGGTGGCGCAGTGGTTGAGAGTCCGTCTGCCGATGCAGAGGACACGGGTTCGTGCCCCGGTCCGGGAAGGTCCCACATGCCGCGGAGCGGCTGGGCCCGTGAGCCATGGCCGCTGAGCCTGCGCGTCCGGAGCCTGTGCTCCGCAGCGGGAGAGGCCACAACAGTGAGAGGCCCGCGTACCGCAAAAAAAAAAAAAAAAAGCTTAACTATGTGTGTCAAAGATATAAAGATAATAGGAACAGAATATATATTTTCCAAGTCATCAGAAGAAAAATTAATTGAGGACAAACAAAATGCTATCAACTAACCAAAAAGCAGGGGTGAGAGAGAAGCATGAAAACAGCATATGCAATAGAAAACCCATGGTAAATTGGTAGAACATGTGCAAATATATCAATAACCATAATAAATATAAATCTATTACATTCACTGTTAAGAGACAAAGACTCTTGAATTGAGTTTAAAAAGTCAAACTGTGTGATGTTTTATAAGAGACAGCAAAAACAGGGCAATATAGAAAAACTGAAAATACTGAGATGGAAAAAGGTATTCCAGGCAAATGCCAGCAAAGGGAAAGCATCAATTTTAGCATTAGGCAAAATGGATTTCAAGGCAAAAATAATCAGTATGATTTGAAAAGACAAAAATAGATATTGGTGAAATATTTAATCTACCAGTAAGTTTAGTCTTCGTGCTTGTATGTGCCTAGTAACAGAATTGAGATATATAATACTAAACCTGATAGAATTACAAGAAAAAACAACAAATCCACAAAAACTTTAACTTACCTGTTAGAAATCCACAGAATGAGTAGTCAAAAAATCAAGTAAGGTGTTACCATGATTAACAAGATGTATAGAATAGATTTATATGGAGATACGTTTTCCCTTTTCACACACACGTGATAACTTTTACAAAAATTGTCCTTATTTGAAATAATAGTTTTTTTCCTTTTAACCCCCCTTCTCACTTTTCTCCTATTCTCATATTTCCTTTCCTCCCTTCCTGTTTTTCTCTCCATCTGTACCATCTGCTTCTCCTCCTCCCAGGTAGCCTTGCTAGCAGATGGATTATATTCTTCTATATTTTTTCATGCTTATAAACTCAGATGCAAATGTATATACCTATGTAGATTTCTGTCCGTTATCTCTTACAGAAATAGAACCGCAGTTTATAGTACATTTCTCTGCATCTTGTAGAGATGAAAGATAAAAGTTCCCTCAAGTCACTAGATAGAGGTTTAAGAAATTATTTTTTAATGGCTGTGCGACATGTCATGATATAAATGTACCACAAAGTATTCAACTATTCTTCTGAGTATACACTTTGTTTTTAGGGTTTTATTGCAATCATGTTGATTGTTGATGTGAATAACCACAGCCACATATATTCTGCTGCTTTTATTTCAATGGGATGGATTCCCGGGCATGAGATTGCTGGGTCAAAGAATATGTGGAGTTGTTCTATTTTGATATACATTGCCAGATTGCTCTCCAACAAGGTCATCGCTACTGGAATGTGGTGAAGAGAGTCCCTTCCCAGCTTGTAGTAGGTGTTATCATGCTACCGATTGATTTGCTAGTGTGATGTGAGTAAAGTGATATCTCATTGTTATTTAATTTGCATTTCCCTGACTCCTAGGGAAGTTGAACATCTTTTTTAGGTTTATTCACCATTTGGATTTGTTCTTCTATGAATAGTCTAGTGATAGCGTCTAGCCAGTTTAATGCTGATACTAATGTGCAGATGCTCTTTGTATATATAGATATTAACACTTTATCTGCCATCTGCATTGCAGATGGGTCACAAGATCTGATTGAGGGCGAAGTAGGTATAGTGTTACAGGTGTTCTAAGATTTTAATGGTTTGATTTTTTAGATTTGTCTTTAACTCATTTGGAATTTATTTTTGTTTAAATGACGTGAAATAGGGTTCTGATTTTATTTCTTCAATCTCTACACTATCCACTATACTATCCACTAGCTGCATGTGACGATTACGTTATTTGAAATGTGACTGGTCTGAAATGAAATGGGCTGTAAGTTTAAAATATACACCGGATTTCCAAGACTTGATATAAGAAAAAAGAATGAAAAATGTCTCTTTAATAAATTTTATATTGATTACATGTTGAAATCATAATATTTTGGATATATTGGATTACATAAAGTATTAAAATTAACTTCATTTATTTCTTTTTTACTTTTTAATGTGGCTCAGAGAAAAATTTTAATGAAATACACAGCTTACATTATATTCCCATTGCACAGCACTATTCCAGATCATTGGTCATGCCAGAACTATTTTTTAAACATTTTTGTTCTCTTTCACTTATCTTTTATCTGCCTCCGGAGAGGTGTATCTATTTTATTGCTTATAATAGACATCTGTCTGATTCATCACTTCCCATCATCTTTTGAATAGCCTTTTATATTTGGAGAAATTATTCATCAGAACTCAAATTCCCAGCCTCCCTTACCATTAGGATGTGTGTATTTGACCTTCATGGAATGAATGGGAAGTGAGCTACACGGGGAATCAGGTTCTACGTGGAGTTTCCATTTCCATGGGTCCAGGTGGCACAGGCAATGAGCTTTGACAGTGCAGCCCCAACAGTGGTTTCAAGCTCAAGGTCCTGGCTTTGGGAGGGTGGTGACAGCAGCAGCAGTTTCCTCATCGGGCAGAACTGGGTATGGTTCGGGGCATTGCTTAACCTTCAGTCTGGCTTTTCAGCCCTCACAATGACATTGTGAGCTACTAGATATCTCTTTAAAAGACTTGCTTGCTCCTTCATCATCAGAATCAGCTTCTTTTGCAATATAGAACTCACTATAGAACCCTGACTGGTATACTGGGATGGTTTTCCTCCAAGAAGAGATTTGGGATTTATTTTTTCTTACTATTTAAAAAATATCTTCCATCTTAACGATTTCTCTCTTCCTACTTTCTTTCAGCTTATTTTCTTGTTCTTTTCCTATTTCTCAAGGAGACCATTGTCTTAACCTGAGCTCCCCAGAAAATAGAGCCTGTGTCAAAAGTTTACATGCTAACACTTCACTGGCTTTATGGAACAACAGAAACCAGGTTAGGTTGAAGGAAAATATGAGGCAGGGAGGGAGGAGAGCAAAGGTAAGAGGCTGCATTCCTGAGAGGCTCCCAGTTTTGTAACCAGTGTGGCTAATTTCTTGCGCTCACAGTACATCCTCAGAGAGGCTGTATGAACTCCTCTGTCTTAGAGCATCCCTCAGGAAGAGAAGGTGAGAAGAATTTATCCATTGGGTCCTTCCTGTCCCCCATCTCCTATGGTTCAAAGTCTGCCCCACAGGGCATTAACCTGATGCATCCAGGCAGTATTATCTGGCCTCTGGGGAAGCCAGAGCTTCCTGGACCAATCTGGCCACTGCATATAGTGGTCTGTCTCTCCTTTTCTGTCTGTGCTACTGTGGGGCTCCTCAGTCTGTAGTGCAGTCGATGACAGAGGCCATGACCTGGCTTAATGACCAGGGAATAGCTTGCTGTTCCCTGTAGAGCCTCTCCATCTAGGAGTCAAGGCAAATGATTTAGGGGTGAGGTTGGTGAGTAGTGGGGTTGAGGGGGCAACGCCACAGAGGTGCATAACCTAAGGCTAGCAATTCTACCCCTTGCACCATTCAGATCTGCTTCCACCCTCTTGTAACCTATGGAGCACATACAAGAACAAGATGCCCTCGTTTCTTCTCTAAGAGGGAAGATACAAGTCAGTCTTTCAAGGTGGTAGCTGTTCACTGAAGCAGGGCAGTGCCTGGGGACCGAGAGAGTAAGGGGGTGACAGGTGGGGGAGAAGAATACGGTGAGGGTGTGGCTGTGGGTCTGGGCAATGCTTAAACTGAATCATATAAAGTATTAAGTTCTTTCCATTTATTAATGAAGTTACTTAAGGCTAAAAAATGTCCTTTGACGTTTTTTCTGTCTCCCATAAGTTTTCCAATGAAGAATTCTCCATTTCTTTGTTTTCTAGATAATTTGTAATTTCATTTTTCTTTCCTTTGATTCAAGTGTTCCCAAACAGTATGTTTCTTAGACTTAATTTCCATGTAGTTAGCATATTTTGGTGACTTTAAAAACTATTTACTTCATTTTTATTGAGTGATGAGCAGAGATGATAGCCTATGAAATATCTAATTTATTGAATTTTTCAAGATTGTTCTTATAGCCAAGTGGATGATAAATTTTAGTAAATGCTCATGTATGTATAAAAATGTACATTCTGTATTTGAAGAAACATTTATTTATTTGACTTTGTAGATTGCCCTTATTCTTAAGTGATACATGCTTACAAGTGAAGGGTCATAATATTGGTAACTTATTTTCAAATGATTCAGAAAAAAAAATGTGTATATATGTATAAAAAGAGAAATAAAGCAAATATGGCAAAATCATAACAATTGGTGAATCTAAATGGTTAGTATAGAGATGTTTATTGTAGCATTCTTCTGCCTTTTCTGGTGATTTGAAATTTTACAAAATATAAAGGTGAAAATAAAATCCCTTTACTCTATTTTTTTTTTTTTTGCGGTACACGGGCCTCTCACCGTTGTGGCCTCTCCCGTTGCGGAGCACAGGCTCCGGACGCGCAGGCTCAGCGGCCATGGCTCACGGGCCCAGACGCTCCGCGGCATGTGGGATCTTCCCAGACTGGGGCACGAACCCGTCTCTCCTGCATCGGCAGGCGGACTCTCAACCGCTGCGCCACCAGGGAAGCCCCCTCTTCATTATCGTAAATCTTTCATTTGTTCTTCTAATAAAGTTATTTAAATCTGTAATTCTTGGGCTTCCCTGGTGGCGCAGTGGTT
>RJWK010010097.1:0-44256 GCA_004363435.1 Platanista minor
GATTTATCCAAGGGATGCAAGTATTTTTCAATACCCACAAATCAATCAGTGTGGTACACCATATCAATAAACTGAGGAATAAAAACCATATAATCATTTCAATAGATGCAGAAACAGCTCTTGACAAATTTCAACACCCATTTATGATAAAAACTCTCCAGAAAGTGGGCCTAGAGGGAACTTACCTCAACATAATAAAGGCTATATATGACAAACCTACAGCTAACATTATACTCAACAGTAAAAGGTGAAAAAACCAAACAAACTCTTAGATCAGGAACAGGACAAGGATATCCACTTTCACCAATTTTATTCAACATAGTTTTGGAAGTCTTAGCCATGTCAATCAGAGAAGAAAAAAAATAGGAATCCAAATTGGAAAAGAAGCAGTAAAACTGTCACTGTTTGCAGATGACATGACATTATACATAGAAAACCCTAAAGAGGCTACCAGAAAATTATTATTATTATTCTAATTATTAGAAAACTGTTAGAAAATTATTAGAGCTAAATAATTTGGTAAAGTTGCAGGTTACAAAATTGATACACAGAAATCTGTTGCATTTGTATATACTAACAATGAAATATCGGAAGATAAATTAAGGAAACAATCTCATTTACCATTGCAACAAAAATAATAAAATACCTAGGAATAAACCTACTTAAGGAGACAAAAGACCTATTTTCTGAAAATTATGTCACTGAAGAAAGAAATTGAAGATGACACAAACAGATGGAAAGATATACCAAGTTCTTGGATTGGAAGGATCAATATTGTGAAAATGATGACACTACACAAAGCAATCTCTAGATTCAGTGCAATCCCTGTCAAATTACCAATGGCATTTTTCACATAACTAGAACCAAAAAATCTTAAAATTTGCATGGAGAAACAAAAGACCCCAAATAACAAAAGCAGCATTGAGAAAGAGAAATGGAGCAGGAGGAATCAGGGTCTCTGACTTCAGACTATACTACTGTCATCAAAACAGCATGGTACTGGCACAAAAACAGAAATATAGATAAATGGAACAGGATAGAAAGCCCAGAGATAAATCCACGCCCATATGGTCACCTTATCTTTGATAAAGGAGGCAAGGATATACAATGGAGAAAAGATAGTCTCTTCAGTAAGTGGTGCTGGGAAAACTGGACAGCTACATGTAAAAGAATGAAATTAGAACAGTCCCTAACACCATACACAAAAATAAACTCAAAATGGATTAAAGTCCTAAAAGTAAGGCCAGACACCATAAAACTCTTAGAGGAAAACATAGGCAGAAAATTCTCTGACATAAATTGCAGCAATATCTTTTTATATCAGTCTCCCAGAGTAATGGAAACATGCACTTATCTTCAAATGGAAGGTGACTTCTAAAAAACAAATGACTCACAGATTAAATAAATAAATCAGGTTTAATCAATCAAAAGGACTTTCACTGGAGCTGTTCAAGGAAACTGGCAGGGCTGCTCATATTGTTAAAATGATCAATACTATTATACAACTAAACAAAATGAAAACTAAACAATCTAAGTTTAGGTAGCTTTTCCTTCAAAATAACATGCTGGACCCAAACTTCTCAGGAAACTATGATTCCTGTTACTGTGATAATGTAGGCTATATAATAAAAATTAATAGTTCCATGGATAAGAATGAAGTGAAACACAGACAGTGAGATATTAAAAAAAAAATTAAAACAAATCCCAAAGAGTTTGTTCTGTACACTAAATATTTTAACAGTGCCCAGTAGTCTTAACCATTAAGGTATTTTTTTCTTGTGAAGCTTCTCCTGGAAGAGTCAGAACCATCTTTCTGCCAATCTTTCATCATTCAAGTTTAGCAATTATAGCAGAGCATTATCAGAGCTTCCTTTTGTGATAATAAGAATTATATAGCTTATAGAACACCACTATTACCATGAATACCTTACAATAACTTAATTTAGTTTATTTTTACTCAGCTCGGGTATAAGATAAAAAAGATGTGAAGAACAATGAAGCTCCTGAAGTCAGCAGATTGTTGGGATTGGAATTCTAATTGCCCAGTATGCTTGTCACTTCTCACTAGCAGCTGGGCCTGGACTAGAACAGGCTCTGTTAGCCATTGTGCCCCAGTAGTCTCATCAACCCTCTATGCAGCTGTTGCTGTATTCAAATGCCTCTTTTGGCAGATGGGAAAAGGCATTTCAGGGAGTACCTGGCATATTATATGGTTATCTTCCTTGGTGGAAAAGGTCACATATATTAAAAAGATGGTTTCCCTGGGTTACTGAAATTTTTTTTCCTTGTATGAAACATTTTTCTTTATTCCTTTTTTTCTTCCAATACTTTCTAAGGCCTCCAGGTGGTATGTTTAATCACAAATGCCCTTCCTTTTTAATGGAGGGGCATGGTGTTATAATGATATCTGCACCAATTGTTCCTCCCCCCAAATAATCTTTCTACAATATTTAATTTTTTTCTTATTTTTTGCACTTATTTAAATTTTCCCTTTATGTAAATGTAATATAAAATATATTATGCCAATTTTTTACCATTTAAGAATCATCTTAAGTTGTAACACCTCACATCAGTATAATTAATTATTACACATATATAGTATATATGAAATACTGTACTAGCAAAGGGAACTGGAAAGACCCCCATTGAAAATAGTAAGAAGGACTGGAAATAATACTTGATGGAATAGAGTAGAACTTAATGGTTGTTTTACCTTAATTAGATGTGTGCTTAAGCTTTCTGGACTTGAAACTCCTCACTTGGTAAATTAAAAAAAAAAAATTTAATTCTCTTATAACACTATGCTTCTTTCTTAGCAGTTGCTATAGCATGTGAATGAATATTTGTGATTTAAAAATATTTAATTTTACTTGAAATTTATAGAGACAAGATATAACATCTTAGAAAAATATGTTGATCATCCTGGTTTTGAGCTCTGATACAGAAACTGTAATTGCTGAATCAGTCAGACACCACTAATGGACAAAAAAAAAAAAAAATTACTCTCAGTGATACTATTGCAATATTTATGGCCTTCAAACTGACTCATAATTGCTAAGTAAAAAGCCCAGAAATCTGTAAAAATTAATGTTTCTTAAACTTACTTTTTCTTACATGTTTGGACTCAAGTTTTTTCATTGAAGTTATAGTATATAAATTTCAAGGTCAAAGGTAGAAATGACAAATGTATGATTTGTCAATAAATGGAATTTATTGAAATGTGGAAATTTATTTTTAAAATATGCTTTCATCTTAATATTTTTTCTAAAAATAGAAAGCTTTAGGTCACTGTTCAAGTAAGAATTTTTTTAAAGAGGAAATCAAATATTTTACTAAATTTAAATTCCATTTAGACTTTATTATAATGAGTGTAAAATTTACTGAGTTATTCATTTAAATAACATGGAATTAATATTCTGATAATGAACCTAAGGGTATATACAACTACATTTTATACTTTGAAATAGAGGGTTCAAGATTCCTAAGTTACCTCTCAAAGTAATGCATAGTCATGGAGTTAAATATATGTTCTTCAGCCTGCTACAAATAATAAAATATGCAGTTATATCATCTATTAAGGTGCTGTTTTTCTGTATAATATTTCAATAAGAATATTTGCATAGAATTTGTTTTCCAATTTTATTTCAGGTTAAGCTTGATTATTATATTGGACTGAATTTTGATGTTTCCAATGCTTTATTTGTGTTGCTACATTTTTATAATTAGGAAACACTTAGCTAATATATATGTGTATTTGTATAGTGAGATTTTTCATATGTGTGAAATAATTGTGTATTTCATGAAAAACTTAGCTCCAATCCCTTTCTACTTCTATTCTCCCCAAAGAAAAATCACCTTCCTGTGTTGGTGGAAAAAAATCTCTTTGAAATAATACAGCAAAAATAATCCAAAATGATAACTCAATGTCTGTGTACCATTGAATGCACTTTCATTTCTCCACTGGTTCGGAATGCCACCCCAATAATATATCAAACTCCCACATATATTTTGACGATATTCCTTGGCTCTTTATTGAATTTTATTGGTCTCTCTAGCCCTTAACTAATACCCCATTGCCTAAACTGCTACAGTTTTACAGAGAGGCTTAAAAGAGTGAGTTCAACATCATTGTTATAGTTCCTTTCCTCCTTACCTCCTTTTTACTAGAATTCAAATTTTTCTTTTTTATTTTACCTTTATTCTTCCCTATTAATTTTAGTATCTCTGTATGACATTCTATGATTCAAAAGATTTCAGGACTTGAATGTATTTGTATTGAAATTGTATATTAATTTGGGATAATTTTCAATTTTTATGATGCTGAAACTTCTCACTAAAAACACAGGTCCACTATCAGTTATCTGATTTCAGAAATGTAAGTAATATGAAAGATAAAGTTTTCTTGATGTAGTTACTTGCAAAATCTGACAAGAATCAATTCATTTTGTGAAAAAAAACATAATCTGATATGATCTGAGTCTATTTAGAGACTTATATAACCAATTTACTGTGGATGTTAAAATATTTAGCTATGGAAATATCACCATACAGGCATACCTCAGAGACACTGAGGGTTCAGTTCCAGACCACTACAATAAAGCAAATACAAAAAAAGTGAGTCACACAAACTTTTTGGTTCCCTAATGCATATAAAATTTATGCTAACACTGTACTGTAGTCTATTAAGTGTGCAATAGCATTATGTCAGAAAAAAACTGCATACTTTAATTTAAAGTACTTTATTGTTAAAAAATGCTAACCACCATCTGAGCCCTCAGTGAGTCATAATCTTTTTGCTTATGGAAGGTCTTGTGTAGCTGTTGATGGCTGCTCACTGGTCAGGATGGTGGTTGCTGGAGGTTGAGGTGACTGTGGCAATTTCTTAAAATAAAGCAGCAGTAAATTTTGCCACATTGATTTACTCTTCTTTTCATGAACGGTTTCCTTGTAGGCATGCAATGTTGTTTGATAGCATTTTACCACAGTAGAACATCTTTCAGAATTAAAGTCAATCCTCTCAAACCCTGCTGCTGCTTTATCAACTAAGTTAATGTAATATTCTGAATCCTCTGTTGCCATTTCAACAATCTTCATAACATCTTCACCAGTATTAAATTCCATCTTAAGAAACCACTTTTTTTTCTCATCCATAAGAAGCAACTCCTTATCTGTTAAAATTTCATCATGAGATTGTAGCAGTTCAATGACATCTTCAGGCCCCACTTCTAATGTTAATTCTCTTGCTATTTCCACCACATCTGCAGTTACTTCTTCTACTAAAGTCTTGAACACCTCAAAGTCATCCATGAGGTTTAGTACCAACTTCTATCAAATACATGTTGTTGTTAATATTTTGACCTCTTCTGATGAATCATGAATGTTCTTAATGGCATCTACAATGGTGAATCCTTTCCAAAAGATTTTCAGTTTTCTTTGCCCTGATTCATCAGAGGAATCACTATCTATAGCAGTAAGCTATAACCTTATGAACTGTGTTTCTTAAATAATAAGACCTGAAAGTTGAAATTACTACCTGATCTATGGGTGGACATATGGATATGTTAGCAGGCATGGAAACATCAACCTCCTTGTACCTCTCCATCAAAGATCTTGGTGACCAGGTGCATTTTCAATGAGCAGTCATATTTTGAAACACTCAGTATTAGGTCTCAACAGTGAGCTTAAAATATTTAGTAAACCATATTGTAAACAGATGTGCCATCATCCAGGCTTTATTGTTCCATTTATAGAGGACAAGCACAGTCAATCTGGTATAATTCTTAAGGATCATAATATTTTAGGAATGGTAAAAAAGCATTACCTACAACTTCAAGTCACCAGCTGCATTAGCCCCTAACAACAGAGTCAGTCTGTCCTTTGAAGTCAGACACTGACTTCTCTCTAACTATGAAAGTCCTAACGGTAGACTCTTGTGATATAAGGCTGTTTCATCTATATTGAAGATCTATTGTTTAGTATAGGCACCTTTATTATCTGAGCTAGATCTTCTGGATAACTTGCTACAGCTTCTATATCAGCACTTGCTGCTTACCTTGAACTTTGATGTTATGGAGATGGCTTCTTTCCTTAAATGTCATGAACTGACTTCTGCTAGCTTCAAACTTTTCATCTGCAGCTTCCTCACCTCTCTCAACTTTCATAGAATTGAACAGACTTAGAGCCTTGCTCAGAATTAGGCTTAAGGGAATGCTGTGGCTGATTTGATCTTCTAGGCAAACCACTAAAAGTTTCTCCCTATCAGCCTTTTGGCTGTCTCAATTTCTTATCATTTGTATGTTCATTGGAGTAGAAATTTTAATTTCCTTCAATAACTTTTCCCTCACATTCACAACTTTGCTAACTGGCACAAGAGGTCTAGCTTTTGGACTGTCTTGGTTTTCAATATGCCTTCCTCACTAAGCTTTACCATATTTAGCTTTTGATTTAAAGTGAGAGATGTGTTACTCTTCCTTTCACTTCAACACTTAGAAGCTATTGTAGTGTTATTAATCGGCCTAATTTTAATATATTGTTGTGTCTCAGGGAATAGTGAGACCTGAAGCAAGGGAAGAAGATGGGGGAACAACCAGTAGGTGGGGAAGTCAGAACACACATTTATTGATTAAGTTTGCCATCTTATATGAGCGTGGATTGTGGTGCCCGAAAACAATTGCAATAGTAACATCGAATTTATGTTTCTACCTTTCTAAAACATTCATATAGTGCTATAAACCTCATTCTAAATAAAGTTTTAGATATCACACAGTTTTGATATGTGGTATTTTCATTATTGTTCAGTTACAAATATTTTCTAAATTTTATGTAATATATTTTTGACATATTGACCATGTAGAAATATATTTTTTCCTAAAATATCTGGGGATTTCCTAGTTACCTTTCTAAAAATTAATTTCCAGATTAATTTCATTTGTTTGGGAGTATGCTATGAACTTGATTCTTTGCTATGCTTTGAGAAGTGCTTTATACCTTAGCATGATGTCAATTTCTATAAATGCTCCAGGTTCATTTGAAGAAAATGTGACTTTTTCAGTTGTTGGGTACAACATCTTATATATGTATATTAGATTGATTGTGTTGTTCTGTTCAAACTTTCCATATATTTATTGATGTTTTTCCTACTTATTCTTTCAATTGTTGAGGGAAATGTATTAAAATATCTTACTATAACTTTCAATTTTTGTTCTATCAACTTTTCTTCACAGTAAACTGAGGCTATATTTTCAGTGCATACAAAATATAATATCCTGATATATTAATCTTTTTATCATCATAATACAACTCACTTTAACTTTAGCAGTTTTTAAAAAACTTACTATGTACTTTGTCTGATATTGTCAGTGTATAAGCTTTCTTTTTGTATTAATTTCCATTCATATTTTACTATTTCTATATCCTTACGTGTAAGATGTTTCAGTTGCAAGTGCTTTTAAAAAATCTGTTCTGATAATCTTTGTCTTTTTTATTTGAGTGTACTGCATTTAAATATAACCGATTTTGGTACCTTCTATTATTTCTTTACAATTTGTTTCTTTTTTTCCTCATCATTGCCATCACTCATAGTGAGCTGAGTATACATCCTGCTTCATTGACTTTAGATTTCTCCATTTGTCTTTGACCATGGGATGTGCGTGCAGTTATCTCTACTTTCTGCCTACCTGTTCTCCATCGTAGGAACATCATATTCCAGGTAAGATGTGCTCTTTCAGCCAAAGTCCCAGGATAAGAAGGTAGGAGGGACAAAGTAGAAGCCAACTAACAGCCTGGAGCTGAGCTCCAGTTAAGTCTAGAGTTACGAGCTCCACTTAAGACTACAACTAATAGTAACTAATAGTTATAGAGTTTTAACATGTTCCCAGCACTTTCAATGTATCTTTTATAGGTGGTCTCATTTAACCCTAACAAAGAGCCTCTGGGGCTGGTGTTATTATCTTATGTTACAGATGAGAACACTGAGACCAAAAGGTTAAGATATTTACTCAGATTTGTAAGGCTAAAAAGTAGTAGAGCTAGGCATTGAAACCACGTAGTTTTAACCTAAAGCCATGTTTTTAACTACTGTGCTATGTTACTTCTTTTGAAGTCTGGAGAGTGGTTTCCAGTTTCATTTTTAATTAGTTCTCTTCTATTGCCCTTTCAGAGGTTCTGATTTCTCATTTGTCCTTCAAGTTCAGAAATTCTAGGAGTCTTCCCTTAAAAACAAATTCTCACCCATATAAAGGAACGAAATTGGGTTATTTCTAGAGATGTGGATAGACCTAGAGACTGTCATACAGAGTGAAGTAAGTCAGAAAAAGAAAAACAAATATTGTATATTAACACATATATGTGGAATCTGAAAAAACTGGTATAGACGATCTTATTTACAAAGCAGAAATAGAGACATGTAGAGAACAAACATATGGATAACAAGCGGGAAAGAGGGGATGGGATGAACTGGGAGACTGGGATTGATATATACACTATTGATACTATGTATAAAATAGATAACTAATGAGGACCTAATGTATAGCACAGGGAACCCTACTCAGTGCTCTGAGGTGACTTAAATGGGAAGGAAATCCAGAAAAGAGGGGATATATGCATACATATAACTGATTCACTTTGCTGTATAGTAGAAGCTAACACAACTAACACAACATTGTAAACCAACTATACTTCAATAAAAATTAAAAAAAAAAAAACATTCTCGCATTTTACATGTAACCAAGGCCTACATGTAACTGAGGCCTAGAACACTGGTAGAGAACATACTTTTTGATCGAAGTGTCTCTCCCTTTCGCTCTTTTTAATATAGCTCATTTTCCCGTTAGGTCTCTATGGAAGAAGGTTTGAGTCTGTCCCGAAAATATAACTGTGGTTTTTTTAGACCTCTGCAGCCCTCAGATTCTGCACTGTTGATGCCTTTCATGGCTTAGTGAGGGAAATCCGCAAGAAGAAGTCCATGCCATCCTTGATGGAAAAGAAACTGAAAAGACAGCCTATGGAAGAAGTTAAAAGGCTCATTGAACTGTGGTTTTCTCAGGGATTTTGTCCAGTAGTGGGATTGCTGGGTTGTATGGTAGTTCTATTTTTAGTTTTCTAAGGAACCACCATACTGTTCTCCATAGTGGCTGTATCAATTTACATTCCCACCAACTGTGCAAGAGGGTTCCCTTTTCTCCACACCCTCTCCAGCATTTATTGTTTGTAGATTTTTTGATGATGGCCATTCTGACTGGTGTGAAGTGATACCTCATTGTAGTTTTGATTTGCATTTCTCTAATGATTTGTGATGTTGAGCATTCTTTCATGTGTTTGTTGGCAATCTGTATATCTTCTTTGGAGAAATGTCTATTTACGTTGTCTGCCCATTTTTGGATTCGGTTGTTTGTTTTTTTGATATTGAGCTGCATGAGCTGCTTGTAAGTTTTGGAGATTAATCCTTTGTTAATGCTTTGTTTGCAAATACTTTCTCCCATTCTGAGGGTTGTCTTTTTGTCTTGTTTATGGTTTCCTTTGCTGTGCAGAAACATTTAAGTTTCATTAGGTCCCATTTGTTTATTTTTGTTTTTATTTCCATTTCTCTAAGAGGTGGGTCAAAAGGATCTTGCTGTAATTTATGTCAAAGAGTGTTCTGCCTATGTTTTCCTCTAAGAGTTTTATAGTGTCTAGTCTTACATTTACGTCTTTAATCCATTTTGAGTTTATTTTTGTATATGGTGTTAAGGAGTGTTCTAAGAATCATGTACCACAATGTTCATTGCAGCTCTATCTACAATAGCCAGGACATGGAAGTAACCTAAGAGTCCATCATCGGATGAATGGATAAAGAGGATGTGGCACATATATACAATGGAATATTACTCAGCCATAAAAAGGAATGAAATTGAGTTACTTGTAGTGAGGTGGATGGACCTAGAGTCTGTCATACAGAGTGAAGTAAGTCAGAAAGAGAAAAACAAATTCCACATATATTTGGAATCCAAAAAAAAAGTTCTGAAAAACCTAGGGGTAGGACAGGAATAAAGATGCAGACATAGAGATTGGATTTGAGGACCCTGGGAGGGGGAAGTGTAAGCTGGGACAAAGTGAGAGAGTGGCATGGACATATATGAACTACCAAATGTAAAATAGATATGGGGATATATGTATATGTATAGCTAATTCACTTTGTTATAAAGCAGAAACTGACACACCATTGTAAAGCAGTTATACTCCAATAAAGATGTTAAATAAATAAAAATATATTTTTTAAAAAGTCTCATTGAAGAAGAGAGAAAACATGACATGATATCCTTGCTTCTAACTCCCTTACTCTCACTCTGAATATTTTCAGTAAAGCAATTCTAGATGTTGTATTGAGCTTTAATATTCTCCCTATCCCTCCACCACTCCCTTCCTCTCTCTCTCTCTCTCTCTCTCACACACACACACACACACACACACACACACACTTTCAATATCTGCCTATAAGTAAAAGCAAAATCTGCATAACTTTACCTTTTGAGAGAGTTTGTTTTGCCCTTAAAAGTTGGATGGATTTTGCCAATCAGCCAGATATGTTGCTTAGTTTTTACAATATATTACTAAATAAAATTGACATTCCAATTGCCTCATTTCCCTTTAAAGACTCTAGCTTCATTTGGTATGCTGTCTGGTTATAGAGAAAATATTCAAAATTGCAGACAGAATGATAAGAGGCTCAGGGGATCTGCCTTTACCTGGTAAGACTTCAGTTGTCTGCATTTCAGGAATCTCAGTAAATAATAAAGAAGCTCAGGAAACAATTCAGATCAGGAGTCTGTAACCTGATCTTTCCTTAAATGCAAAAGCCATGCTGCTTTTTCTTGAATGCTTGAGGTGAACCTTAGAGGAATTATTAATAATGGAACTAGTTGTAGGTCATTCGAAGGCTGAAATAAAATATCCCCATAATTACAGTTCTCTGCCCCATCAGACTTCATCAAAATTATCACAGTGAAGTCACTGGGCTGTGGCAAATGGATACTACTTTTATAGCAGTAAAAGAGAGGTTTCTATGAATCTGATGGTTCACATACTTCCAAAAGGACATCCTGAACCCTCTCTGTAAGGAGTCCCTATTAGGACTGAGTAACCTAAGTTAAGACCACCTGCAAGACAAGAGGCTTCTTGACTCCAGAGATCCTGTGTTTCTATCTTTTCTATCTTTTCTATCTTTTCTTACTCAGATGATGAAACACCATCAGTTAGAGGGCTTTTTTTCTTGTTTGTTTAAAAATGGATCATTTTGTAAAATGAAATTGCCCATATACCCATTTATCCCATTGCATTAATTGGTGTGTTCAAACTCAAACTCAGAAAACACCTTACCAAAAAGAACAGTTCTGACTATTTAATAGACTAGAGTTAAAACAAAAAAACATAAAGAAAAGACAGCTAAACATGAGGTGGAATCCATCAAACTAATCTTCATGGGTTGGGGACAGTTTTTATCATAAATTAGAGAAAAGGAAGGACTAAGGCCAGTGTTATCATTAAACATGCAAGCACTTATTATTTTATTCACAATGCGTCTGGCACTGGATAATGTCTGAGAATGCAGGAATGAATCAAGATAGTTTAACACTACCTAGAGACTCACTTGTGGAAGAAAAATGGGATTATAAATTTGTAGATGAGAAGACACATTTTATATCATAATATAACTACAGCAAGAATTAATAGATCCATCCACCTCACTACAAATAACTCCATTTCATTTCTTTTTATGGCTGAGTAATATTCCATTGTATATATGTGCCATATCTTCTTTATCCATTCATCTGATGATGGACACTTAGGTTTCTTCCATCTCCTGACTATTGTAAATAGAGCTGCAATGAACATTTTGGTGCATGACTCTTTCTGAATTATGGTTTTCTCAGGGTATATGCCCAGTAGTGGGATTGCTGGGTCATATGGTAGTTCTATTTGTAGTTTTTTAAGGAACCTCCATACTGTTCTCCATAGTGGCTGTACCAATTCACATTCCCACCAGCAGTGCAAGAATGTTTCCTTTTCTCCACACCCTCTCCAGCATTTATTGTTTCTAGATTTTTTGATGACGGGTGGGAGGGAGGGAGATGCAAGAGGGAGGAGATATGGGAACATATGTATATGTATAATTGATTCACTTTGTTATAAAGCAGAAACTAACACCATTGTAAAGTAATTATACTCCAATAAAGATGTAAAATAATAATAATAATAAAAAAAATAAATCAGCTATCAAGAAAAAAATAAAAAAATAAAAATAAATAAAATAAAAATGTGATTTTAAAATAATAATAATAATAAAGAATGAATAGTGATTGTCATTTTTCAACCACTGGACTAAAATCTTAGCCTTTCAGAATATTGTACTTATGGATCCTTTTATTGCTTGGGGCCAAGGCCTTTCTCAAACGCACATGGACTTCACTGTTCTTATTCCTAAGCTCTGGGATCAAGGCAATCAGCTTGCATTTATTCACTTGTTAACTGCTTCTACTCTGTCCTTTTGGATTTTTCTCAACTCTCATCTTCTATGGAGTAGGGCACAATCTATTGAGTTTTCCTTGTCCCATATTACCTCTAAAATCAAATCCACTATATCTTTTCATTCTAAGGTATTCATAAGTAAGTAGAAAAAACAAAATATATTTTTTTAATGTGGAGATGATATAAAAATAACAAGACTCTTATAGCCATAGAACTGGCCTTTACTTCCTCCTTTTCTTTGCTTTAAATGTTTAATATTCTGCTTTTTTCCTGCTAAAATGGGTTAGTACATCATTTTCTCCCTCAGCTACCCTGACCCCTGGAAGTCTTCCAAGTTTGGGAAGACTCTGTGAATACCGCAGTCCATTAGATTGTTCTGTTTGCTAGAAGATGCAATCTAAGAAAGAGAGTAGTTGGCACCTAGTTTCATATGATGGACTTAAATCTTTGAAAACCTGATAATTGCCCTATCTACTAATAATAGTAGTGTTTGACACATTTCTTTAAACAACTAAAAGTCTTTGTAAATTTTATTTTACTGTCAGCTTCCTTGCCTTTGGCTCTAAAGTTTTGTATCTCATTTCTCTCTTATTCCTTCTCTTTATACTTTTTGAGTCCTGATAAATAATTTACACGGTTTAGAAATTCTTAGAGAGGTTTAGATTGTGGAACAATTACCAAGTCCAACCATTTCATCCTGTGGAAGGAAGGAGATCTGTAAATGATTACTCAGGGAAACTGCATGAATTTGAAATAATTATCACCAGCAGAGAGACGCAGACTTTAAGTATTCTTTTAAATCAGTCTGCTAGAAGGAAGTAAATGTTCTAGAAGAATAAAACCTAGTTATTTCTGCCCAAAGACTATTGACTCACTCTCTTTGATATGACCTAAATTCCAAGATCTCATACTTGATCACTATCCCTGAAAACTTCTAACCAGACCTATTATTCTTCAATAATCTCAAAGCTTAAAGAAGAAAAGCACAATGTGCACATACCCACATAGCCAAGAGTGTGTCAAGAAACTATGAAACAATAAGCATCCATGTGCATTATAAACAAATATGTAGTCACCCAAGACAATTTACCGAATAGTGACTAAATGCATGCTGTGTGCAAACACTTTTCTAGATACCACTGGGTGTGTGTGCATGCATGTGTGTGTGTTGGAGAGGCACTATGCAATCCCAAATACATTTTCTGCTTTCTAGAAATATATCATCTATTTATTTTATGTATTTTTAATTAACTGATCTTCTGGGTTCCCATAATAAAATAATTTGCCAGATTGGACACAAATGACAGCTTATAATGAGCCTTGGAACTTGTGTAGAAAATACCAATAAGAAAAAAAACATGGACAGCTATAGCCAAGCATTATTCACATCACACTCACATATGCAAAGAACAGGTAGCTGTTTTATTTCTCTACAACTTTTCTATTCTTTCTCATGTGTCCTTGACTGATGGGTAGCTGGGGTGAGGAGGAACTAAATTTTGGTTTAGTCCAGTAATTCAGTGCTAATCTAAGCCAATAATTTAAGAAACATATTTAAATAACACAACTTCTGCATGGGGCACTTTCATTCAAAGTTCTGCCCTGTTCACTGTCCTTTCCAAAATTGCACCTGAGTGTGGGGGAAAGGTGTGGCTTATGCGATCTCATGGCAGTAGAATTTCCTCCTCTCATCTTCTAAGTCCTACAGTATCTTCTGTATCATTTTTGAAATTTTTAACCAAGGGTCAGGCCTGCTTCTTTTTTTTTCTTTTTTAATTTATTCAATTGTCATTAGAACACTTAACATGAGATCTACCCTGTTAACAAATTTTTAAGTGTACAATATATTATTGCTAACTATAAGTACAATGTTGTACATCAGATCTCTAGAGCTTCTTACTTGAAACTTTGTGCCCTTTGATTAGTAATTCCCCATTTCTCCTTCCCCCCAGCCCTTGGTTGATTCTGTTTACTAGACTGGTTTACTCTGAGGTATGTCAAAGACAGGCTAGTGGGCCCATGATAAATAGGCACTTTCTACTGGAATACATGAACTAATCCCTTTGCCTTTGTGTCTCAAGGTCCTTCTCAACACAGTCTCTTTATTCTTACACCAGGTCTCTTCCAGTCCATTTCTGCCAGTACTTTTGACTCTCTTTGGTATTATTTGCATGTCACACGTAGGCCATGGGGATTCCTGAGCAATGTCTCAATAAAGCTGTTGCAGCTCTCTGCCCCCACCTCTGTCTAGCTCATGTGGGGTTGCCCCAGGGAGTCCAGCTTACTCTTAGTATTCCTTAAAAGTGAAATATAAACAAAGACCAATCAGAATGGAGATATAATGTAAACAGTAAGTGTGTTCATAACTGTGGGAAACTTGGTCACTAGCCACAGTGTTTTCAAACTTCCTTGTGATTGTTTGTAAGCAACCTCCAATTAGTTGTCTTGAAAGGCATAGGGTGGAGGATTAGGAAGAGGATGCTGCTCTATGACCCATATGCTTTGTTAGTGTCTCTCTTTCACAAGCCATCTGGTGGAAGAGGAGTAGGCTACTTACTTATTCTTTCTCTAAGTAACCCTTCAACAACATGCTGGCACCTAAAATAAATAAGAAAACAGAATTTGATTGTCAAAGATGAGAAATGAGTTTCTTATTTTAGGGGGCTTCTGAGTGGTACACATTGAATAGACATTTTTCCAAAGAAGACACGCAGATGGCCAAACACACATGCAAAGATGTTCATTATTAATCATCATTCATTATTAATCATCAGAGAAATGCAAATTAAAACCACAATGATGTATCATCTCACACCTGTCAGAATGGTTATCATTAAAAAGACCACAAATAACAAATGTTGGCTAGAATGTAGAGAAAAGGGAACACATACAATGTTGGTGGGATTACAAATTGGTGGAGCTACTGTGGAAAACAGTATGACAGTTTCTCAAAAAATAAGAATACAGATACCATATGACTCAGCAATTCCATCCTGGTGTACATTCAAAATAAAAACAAGAACATAAATTTGAAAAGATACATGCACCCCAATGTTCATTGCAACATTGTTTAGAATTGCCAAGATACGGGATCAACCTAAGTGTCTGTCAACAGATGAATGGATAATGAAGATATGGTATACGTATACAATTCATTACTATTTAGCCATAAAAAAGAATAAACTTTTGCCATTTGTTACAATATGGATAGATTTGGAAGGTATTATGCTAACTGAAATAAGTCATAGAAAGACAAATACTGTATAATATCATCTATATGTGGAATCTAAAAAAAACAAACTAGTGAATGTAACAAAAAGAAACAGACTGACAAGTACAGAGTACAAACTAGTGGTTACCAGTAGGGAGAGGGAAGGGGGAGGGACTAGTTGAAAGTGGGAGATTAACAGGTACAACTACTATGCATAAAACAAATAAGCTATAAGGATATATTATATAACACAGGTAGTAGAGACTATATTTCATAATAACTATAAATGGACTATAAACTTTAAAAATTGTAAATCACTATGTTGTACACCTGTAACTTTATATAGTATTGTAAAAAATATGAAAACCCCATCTCAATGAAGATGGTACATTTTTTTAAAAAAAGGGTTAAAAGCCATGGATCAAGAAAAATTTCAAGATAGGAGAATATACCTAAATATATTTTAAAACATAATGATCCCTGTTACACATGCACCAACTAAGACTAAGACTCTTGGACTATATTTATATAAATTAAAATTGTAGTTCTTCTAGTTTGGTTGTTTACATGATACTAGAGAATGCTCTAACATCTACCTGGTCTAAATCGTCTACTGTAAGGTTGCATTTGAACACTTCCACTTGGCCTAAAGTTTCCCAATTAGAGTTACTATTTGGGTTTAGATGGCAAAAGTGAAGTTGTTCTTTCAAGCCATTCATATACTATTAAATACAAATGTTAGAAAGTATAAAATTTAGTCTTCTATTAAAATGTCAAGAGAATAAATATATTTGTTATATAATCTTGTTACCAATTGTAAATGCAGAGCAGAAGGGACTGTGGTGGAAAGGACAAAGAATATGTGAATTTTTATCAGTAAAAAAAGAGTACCTAGACCATTCATCATTTTCAGGTCTAAGTAGCCTACAGAGAACTCTGGACATACAGGATAGAACCAAGGAATCAGAGTCCCCAAGGTAAAAGGATTATTAAGGGGAGTAAAGGGATGCTGGTCACAAAAGAAGGGTAGGAGTTAAGAATGAAACACAAAACTCACACCGACAGACTATCATCTACTTCATTCACCTTTTTGCTTCAGTCCAGCTCTGTCTCTAACACACACACATGCACACACACACACACACACACACACATATATATATATCAGTATAACTGTCACTCTTCAAACTATTGGTGTGAAAAATTAAATATTATAAAAAAGAAATTACATCAGTGTTTACTGATGTAATTCAGCAGCACATACAGTAAAATTGGAACAATACAGAGAAGATTAACATGGGCCTTGCACAAGAATGACACATGAATTTGTGAAGCATTCCACATTTTTAGGCCAGAAGGGAGTGGCACAATGTATTTAAAGCCATGAAAGGGAAAAACCTACAACCAAGAATATCCAACAAGACTCTCATCCATATTGCATGGAGAAATTGAAAGCTTTGTAGACAAGCAAATGCTGAAAGAATTCAGCACCACCAAAACAGCTTTACAACAAATGCTAAAGGAACTTCTTTAGGTAGAAAAGAAGAGTCCATATCTAGAAATAAGAAAATTACACAATGGAAAATCTCAGTGGTAAAGCAAACCTACAGTAAAGGTAAGGAATCATCCACACACAAACTAGTAGGGAAGTTAAAAGACAAAAGTAGTAAAATTACCTGTATACACAATAAGCACTTAAGGGGTATGCAACCTAATTACATGTAAAATATGATATCAAAACCAGGAATCATGACAGGAGGAGAGGACAAGTGCAGGAGATTTAAAATACTTTTGAAATTAAGAGATCAGAAAACTAAAGCATTTATATATATATATATATATACATACTGCTATACCAAAGCCTCACAGTAACTGAAAAACAAAAATCTATAATCTATATAAAGACATAAAGATAGTCATCAAACCACAAGAGAAGAGAAAAAAGAAGAAACAGAAAAAAAGACTGACAAAAACAAATCCAAAACAATTAACAAAGTGTAAATAAGAATACACATATCGATAATTACTTTAAATGTAACCAAATTAAATGCTCCAACTAAAAGACAAAGATTTCCTGAATGCGTACAAAAACAAGACAAGTATATATGCTGTCTACAAGAGACACACTTCAGATCTAAAGACAAATACAGACTGAAAGTGAGGGGATGGAAAAAAGGTATTCCATGTAAACGGAGGTAAAAAGAAAGCTGGAGTAGCAGTATTTATATCAAATAAAATAAACTTTAAAATAAAGACTTTTATAAGAGACAAAGAATGACACTTCATAATGATCAAGGGATCAATCCAAGAAGACGATACAATAATTATAAATATACATGCACTCAACATAGAAGCACTTCAGTATATAAGGCAAATATTAACAAACATAATAGGAGAAATTAACAGTAGCACAAAAAATTGATAAACATTTAGCCAGATTCACCAAGAAAGTGTCCAAATCAATAAAATCAAAACTGTAAAAGAAGTTACAACTGACACCACAGAAATAAAAAAAGATTGTAAGAGACTATTATTAGCAATTATACACTGATAGAATCGACAACCTAGAGGAAATGAACAAATTCTTACAAAGGTACAATCTCCCAAACTGAACGAGGAAGAAATAGAAAATATGAACACACCAATTACCAGTACTGAATTCAATCAAAAACAGTAATATAAAACTCCCATAAACAAAAGTCCAAGACCAGATGACTTCACAAGCGAATTCTATCAAATATTTAGAGAATAGTTAACATCTATCCATCTGAAACTATTCTAAAATATTGCAGAGAAAGGAACACTTCTAAACTCATTCTATGAGAACACCATCACCCTGATAACAAACCAAAGATGTCACAGCAAAAGAAAACTACAGGCCAATATCACTGATGAATAGAGATGCAAAAATCCTCAACAAAATACTAGCAACCCAACTCCAAAAACACATTAAAGGCATCATACACCATGATCAAGTGGAATTTATGTCACAGATGCAAGAAATTTTTAATATCTGCAAATCAATCAGTGTGATACACCACATTAACAAATTGAAGAATAAAAACCATATGATCATTTCAATAGATGCATAAAAATGTTTTGACAAAATTCAACACTGATTTATGAGAAAAGCTGTCCAGAAAGTAGGCATAGAGGGAACGTATCTCAACATAATAAAGACTATATATGACAAACCCACAACTAACATCATACTCAGTGGTAAAAGCTGAAAACATCGCCTCTAAGATCAGGAAGAAGACAAGGATGCCCAGTCCGGCCACTTTTATTCAACACCATATTGGAAGTCCTAGCCACAGCAATCAGAGAAAGAAAAGAAATAAAAGGTATCTAATTTGGAAAAGAAGTGAAACTGTCACTGTTGGCAGATGACATGGCAACATACATAGAAAATCTTAACAATGCAACAAGAAAACTACTAGAGATCATCAATGAATTTCGTAAAGTTGCAGGATATAAAATTAATATAGAAATCTGTTGCATTTCTATACACTAACAACTAAAGATAAGAGAGAAAAATTAAGGAAAATATCCCATTTTCCATAAAAAATAAAATAAAATACCTAGAAATAACCCTACCTAAGGAGGCCAAAGACATGTACTCCAAAAACTATAAGACATTGTTGAAAGAAATTGAAAACGACACAAACAGATGGAAAGATATACAGTGTTCTTGGATTGGAAGGATCAATATTTTTAAAATAACCACACTACCCAAGGCAATCTACAGATTCAATGCAATTCCTATCAAATTACCAATGGCATTTTTAACAGAACTAAAAGAAAAGATTTAAAAATTTGTATGGAACTACAAAAGACCTTGAATAGCCAAAGAAATCTTGAGAGAAAAGAATGCATCTGGAGGAATCTGGCTCCCTAACTTCAGACTATATCACAAAGCTACAATCATCAAAACTGTATGGTACTGGAATAAACAGAGACATATAAATGATTGCAACAGAATAGAAAGCCCTGAAATAAACCAACTCACCTATGGTCAATTAATCTATGACAAAGGAGGTCAGAGTATACTATGGAGAAAAAGACAGTCTCTACAATAAATAGTACAGGGAAGACTGGACAGATACATGTAAAAAAAAATGAAATTAGAACATTCTCTAACACCATATAAAAAATAAACTCAAAATGTATTAAAAACCTAAATGTAAGACTGGATACTATAAAACTGGATGAAAACAGAGGCAGAACACTCTTTGACATAAATAGCACCAATGTTTTTTTGGATCAATATCTTAGAGTAATGGAAATAAAAACAAAAATAAACAAATGGGACCTAATGAAACTTAAAAGCCTAACTATAAACAAAACAAAAAGACAACCCACATAATGGAAGAAAATGTGATCCACAAGAGATTAATTTCCACAATACATAAACAGCTCAATATCAAAAAAGCAAACACCCAAACAAAAAAAAAAGGCAGAAGATCACATTTCTCCAAAGAAGACATACAGATGGCCAACACGCACATGAAAAGATGCTCAACATCACTAATTATTAAAGAAATGCAAAACAAAACTACAATGAGATATCACCTTACACTGGTCAGAATGGTCATCATCAAAAAGTCTATAAATAATAAATACTCAAGAGGGTTTGGAGAAAAGGGAATCCTTCTACTCTGTTGATGTGAATATTAATTGGTGCAGCCACTATGGAAAAGAGTATGGATACTCCTTAAAAAACCAAAAATTAGAGTTAACATATCATCCTGCAATCCCACTCCCAGGCCTATATATAGAGAAAACCATAATTTGAAATGATGCATGCACCCCAATATTCATAGCAGCACTACTTCCAATAGCTAAGACATGGAAGTAACCTAATTGTCCATCAACAGATGAGTGGGTAAAGAAGATATGGTATATATACACACTATAATATTACTCAGCTATAAAAAAAGAATGAAATAATGCAATTTGCAACAACATGGATGGACATAGAGATTATCATACTATTTGAAGTAAGTCAGAAAGAGAGAGACAAATATCACTTATATGTAGAATCTAAAATACGACACAAATAAACTTATATATAAGACAGAAATAGACTCAAAGACATAGAAAATAAACGTATGGTTAACAGAGGGGAAGGGGGGTAGGGATAAATTAGAAGTGAGGAATTAACAGATACAAATTACTATATATAAAATAGATAAACAACAAGGTCCTACTGTATAGCACAGGGAACTATACTTAATATCTTGTAATAACCTATAAGGGAAAATAATCTGAAAAAAATAGATATGTACTTTTTACTATATCTCCCAGTTTTAGTAAAAATTATCTCAAAAGAAGAAACAATTTGTTTTCTGATATACCTCGCATGTGACTAAGATAACAAAAATAATTTAATCTTCTGACTCTGTCGCAATCAGGGCTTCATTCAGCTTTCTCTAGAGGTTTAATTAAAACCAGCTAATAAATAAAATAAAAATATGGTTTCTGGAATAGATCCATAGTATCTCTTTAAAATACATAAAATATGGGGATGGTTTACCTCTCTTTATAGGTTAGGGAAATAGGACCCTGAAAACTTTGCTATTGGAAGTCACTCCCTACAGGAAAGTTCATTAGACAAGGGAGTGAGACATCAATTAAGGGAAGTCGGCCAAAGGTTTTAAATTTATTGCTGGTGAGAGGTGCTGGACTTGCAGCAATTAGAATCTGAATTTATGTGTTGAAAAGGTGAAGAAAAATAAAAGTACTACCAGCATGCCACTATCCTGATGATGTTTGGGAAGCTTAAAACAACTATAACTCAAGTGTTTTCTGTTCATACTGAGTCTGAATCACAGAATTTGTGACTTTCAGAGGATATGCTAAAAAAAATGTTGAGCTGAAATAACAGATGACTCATGAATTCACAAGTACTCAATTCACCAACAGATAATTCAGCAGTGAATTATTCATATATTTATTCACTCAATTTTTTTACTGAAGTATACTTAATTACAATATTATATTAGTTTCAGGTGTATGACATAGTGATTTGATATTTTTATAGATTATATTCCATACAAAGTTATTATAAAATATTTGTTATATGCCCTGTACTGTACATTACATCCTTGTAACTTATCTAATTTATACCTGTTAGTTTGTACCTCTTTTTTTTTTTTTTTTTTTTTTTTGCGGCACACGGGCCTCTCACTGTTGTGGCCTCTCCCATTGTGGATTACAGGCTCTGGACACACAGGCTCAGTGGCCATGGCTCACAGGCCCAGCCGCTCCGTGGCATGTGGGATCTTCCCGGACCGGGGCACGAACTCGTGTCCCCTGCATTAGCAGGAGGACTCTCAACCACTGTGCCACCAGGGAAGCCCTAGCTTGTACCTCTTAATCTCCCTCACCCATTTTGCCCCTTCTCTCACCCTCTACCCACTGGCAACCACCAACCTTTTCTCTGTATCTGTGAATCTGTTTCTGTTTTGTTTTATTCTTTAGATTTCACATATAAGTGAAAACATACAGAATTTGTCTTTCTCTGTTTGAAATTGCACTAAGCATAATACCCTCTACCCTTCAGGCCAATCCAGTTATCACAAATGGTAAAATATCATTCTTCTTAATGGTTGAATTATACACATAATTATGTTATATATTATATAGTTACATATAATATAAAATAGATAATATATATCTCACATATTCTTTATCCATTCATCTGTTGATGGACACTTAGGTTGCTTGTTTTAATCTTTTGGCTATTGTAAATAATGCTGCTATGAACATTGAGGAACATATATCTTTTCTATTTAGTGTTTTCACTTTCTTCAGATAAAATACCCAGGAGCACAATTGCTTCATCAAATGTTAGTTCTATTATTAATATTTTGAGGAAACTCCATATAGTTTTCCATAGTAGCTGAATCAATTACATTCCCACCAACAGGGCATTACAGTTCCCTTTTCTCTATATCCTTGCCAACATTTGTTATGTGTGGTCTTTTTGATGACAGCCATTCTGACAGGTATGAGGTGATATCTCACTGTGGTTTTGATTTGTATTTCCCTGAGGATTAGTGATGTTGAGAATCTTTTCATGTGCCTATTGGCTATCTGTATGTCTTCTCTGGAAAATCCTTATTCAGGTCCTCTGCCTATCTTTTAATCAAGTGGTTTGTTTTCACTTAATATGTTTGAGCCCCTATTGTGTGCAACACACCCTGATTAGAATTTTTATTAACTCCTCAGTAATCACACACACAAAAGCAAATGATTCATATACAAAGAACATAATTTCTGAGAACTTACTCTGTGTCAAATGCTGCACTAAATCAAGGGGATAATATAGTACCAAAATAACTATCATCCTTGCTCTTTTGGAGCTTACAGTCTAATCAGGAAGAAAGATAATGGTAAAATATTTAGATTTATAATGTTTAAATTGGGACCATAATCAATGCTATAATGGAGAATTGTGGTGTGTAAATATTGTCCATAATAGGAGCATTTGAACTAGTTGAGGAGCTCAGGAGCTTCCCTGAAGACATGAATATTGGGTTGGGATATGAAGGAGGAACATTATTTATTTAGGCCAAGAGGATAGGTATGATGTTAATGTATTTCAATCAGGAAGAACAGCATGGGCATCAGCCCTCTGGCAAGTGGATGCATCATGAGCAGAGGTGACCAGCATGACTGGGAGGAAAAAAAAGAGGTCTGTGAAATGATGACACATTAAGGGAGACTTGGAAATTAAAAAAACAAAAAACAAAAAAAAACATGCAGATCTACTTAGGTGAGAGTTATGAGTTTGATCTTCATTTTGAGAAAAATGGGAGGCTATTAAATGGAGTTAAACAGTTAAATGAGGTAACAATTATTTGGTCTTTAAAATGTTAATTTTGGAGGGAAGAGGTAAGATGGTGGAGTAAAAAAACTCTGAGCTCACAACCCCTCATGGAAACACCAAAATTACAGCAATTTACAGAACAACTATCAAAGAAAAAGACAAGAACCTACCAGAAAAGATCTTCTACACCTAAAGATATAAAGAAGGAACCACACCAAGACAGCTAGGAGGGTTAAAGTCATGGTATAGTCAAGACCAGTAACTCAGGTGGGTGACCCACAAATAGGAGAATAATTACAATGACAGAGGTTGTCCCATGGACTGAAGGCACTGAGTCCTATATTGGGCACCCTAGCCTGGGGGTCCTGTGCCAGGAATATAAACCTCATCAAGAAAAAATAGCATGAGAGAGAGGGCCCAAATCAATAAAATCAGAAATAAAAAAGGAGAAGTTACAACTGAAACTAGAGAAATACAAAGGACCATAAGAGATTACTGCAAACAAGTGTATGATAATAAAATTGACAAATTCTAAGAAACATACAATCTCCCAAAACTGAACCAAAAAGAAATAGAAAGCATGAGCAAACCAATTACAAGTAATGAAACTGAATCAGTAATTGTAAAACTTCCAACAAACAAAAGTCCATAACCAGATGCCTGAATTCTGCCAGACATTTAGAGAAGTGTTAACATCTCTCTTTCTTCAAACTATCCCAAAAAATTATAGAGGGAGGAATGCTTCCAAATTTATTCTGAGACCAGCATCACCCTGATACCAAAACCAGACAAAGACATCACATAAAAAAAGAAAATTACAGGTCAATATCATTGATAAACATAGATGCAAAAATCCACAACAAAATATCGTCAAGCCAAATTCAACAATAATTAAAAGAATCAGACTAAAAGACATAGAAAACAAACTTATAGTTACCAAACTGGGAGTGAGGGCAAGAGGGATAAATTAGAAGTTTGGCATTAGCAGATACAAACTATTATATATAAAAGAGACAAACAAGAAAGTCCTACTGTATAGTACAGGAAACTATATTCAATACTTTGTAACAAAATATAATGGAAAAGAATGTAAATCACTTTGCTGTACACCAGAAACTAACACAACATTGTAAATCAAACATACTTCAAAAAAAAAAAATCATACACTATGATCAAGTGGGATTTATTCCGGGAAGGCAAGGATTTTTCAATAGCCACAAATCAATCAGTGTGATACATCACATTACCAGATTTAAGGATAAAAAACATATGATAACCTCAATAGGTGCAGGAAAAACTTTTGATAAAATTCAACATCCATTCATGATAAAAACTCTCCAGAAAGTTGGTACAGAGGGAACATACCTCACCATAATAAAGGCTGTATGTGACAAACCCACAGCTAACATCATACTCCACAATGAAAACTTGAAAGCATTTCTTCTTAGATCAGGAACAAAACAAGGATTCCCACACTTTCTACTTTTATTCAAAGTATTATTAGCAGTCCTAGCCACAGCAATTAAAGAAGGAAAAGGGATCCAAATTGGAAAAGAAGAAGTAAAACTGTCATTGTTTTCACATGACATGATACTATATATAGAAAATCCTAAAGATGCAACCAAAACTGCTAGAAATCATCAATGAATTCAGTAAAGTTACATGATACAAAAACAGCATGCAGAAATCTGTTTCTATACACTAACATTAAACTATTATAAAAAAAAATTAAAGAAACAATCCAGTTGCAATGACATCAAAAAGGATAAAATACCTAGGAGTAAACCTACCTAAGGAGGTAAAAGACCTGTATTCAGAAAACTATAAGACACTGATGAAAGAAATTGAAGATGAAACAAACAGATGGAAAGATATACTGTGTTCATAATTTGAGGAATTACCATTGTTAAAATGACCATAATACCCAAGGCAATCTACAGATTCAATGCAATCCCCATCAAAATACCAATGGCATTTTTCATAGAATGATATAGAAGAACAGATTTGTAGGTATCATGCTGTGTAACTTCAGACTGTACTACAAAGCTGCAGTCATCAAAACTGTATGGTACTGGCACAAACGAATCAATGGACAAAGGATTAATCTTCAAAATATATAAACAGCTCATACAGCTCAATATTAAGAAAACAAACAACCCAATCCAAAAATGGGCAGGAGACGTAAATAGACATTTCTCCAAAGAAGACATACAGATGGCCAAGAAGCAAATGAAAAGCTGCTCAACATCACTAATTATTACAGAAATGCAAATCGAAACTACAATGACATATCACCTCACACCAGTTAGAATGAGCATCATCAGAAAATCTACAAACAACAAATGCTGGAGAGGGTATGGAGAAAAGGGAACCTTCTTGCACTATTGGTGGGAATGTAAATTGATACAGCCATTATGGAGAACAGTATGGAGGTTCCTTAAAAAACTAAAAATAAAATTATCATATGATCCAGCAATCCCACTACTGGGCATACACCCAGAGAAAACCATAATTCAAAAGACAGGGCTTCCCTGGTGGCGCAGTGGTTGAGAGTCCGCCTGCCGATGCCCGGGACATGGGTTCGTGCCCCGGTCCGGGAGGATCCCACGTGCCGCGGAGCGGCTGGGCCCTTGAGCCATGGCCACTGAGCCTGCGCGTCCGGAGCCTGTGCTCCACAACGGGAGAGGGCACAACAGTGAGAGGCCCACGTACCACAAAAAAAAAAAAAAAAAAAAGACACATGCACCCCAATGTTCATTGCAGCACTATTTACAATAACCAGGTCATTGAAGCAACCTAAATGCCCATTGACAGATAAATGGATAAAGAAGATGTGGTATACATATACAATGGAATATTACTCAGCCATAATAAGGAAAGAAATTGGGTCATTTGTTGAGACGTGGATGGATCTAGAGACTGTCATACAGAGTGAAGTAAGTCAGAATGAGGAAAACAAATATCGTATATTAACACATATATGTGGAACCTAGAAAAACGGCACAGATGAACCAGTTTTCAGGGCAGAAATTGAGACACAGACGTACAGAACAAATGTATGGACACGAATGGGGGAAAGCCACAGGGAGGTGGGGGTGCGGGTGTGATGAATTGGGTGATTGGGATTGACATGTATACACTAATGTGTATAAAATTGATGACAAATAAGAACCTACTGTATAAAAAAATAAAATAAAAGTCAAAAATTTTTTAAAAAAAGTAAAGAAGATATATGAATGGCCAGTAAGCACATGAAAAAAAAAGTCTGCAGTTAGCCTTAGATTACTAGTTAAGAGATGCAGGATATAGTCTCAGGTATATTGGTAACTGAATTTGTGATTATGAAAACATTTTATATTCTTCTGGGCTTTAATTTCTCCATTTTAGAAATAGGAATAGTAAACCCTACCAACCTCTCTATTGTGAAGATCAAATGGGGTTAAAAATTAATAAAGGTCGGGGCTTCCCTGGTGGCGCAGTGGTTGAGAGTCTGCCTGCTGATGCAGAGGACAAAGGTTCATGCCCCGGTCCGGGAAGATCCCACATGCCACGGAGGGGCTGGGCCCATGAGCCATGGCTGCTGAGCCTGTGTGTCCAGAGCCTGTGCTCTGCAGCAGGAGAGGCCACAACAGTGAGAGACCCGCATACCACAAAAAAAAAAAAAAAAAAAAAAAAATTAATAAAGGTCTTTCATTAGGGAGAATTTGGCATTGTGTTCCTTAAATTCATGTAAATTGTTAGGAATATTATGTGAATGTTGAAATAAGATGCCAACTTCAGGTGGAGAAGTAATGGACAGGAATGCAGAGAAGAGATTATTACTATAAAAGAAAGGTGCAATCAGGATAGGGATTTTGAAAAGTCTGGTTTGGAGATTCTAATTCTTATGAATAATAATCCCTAATAATCAAGTTTGGTGGGAGGGGGAAGCAAAGTGAGAAATGGTAATAAAGTGTTTAGAAAGATCAAGAGCAGGACAGGAAGTAAAAAAGAGAATCGCAGGCCTTCCCTGGTGGCGCAGTGGCTGAGAGTCTGCCTGCCGATGCAGGGGACGCGGGTTCGTGCCCTGGTTCGGGAAGATCCCACATGCCGCGGAGCGGCTGGGCCCGTGAACCATAGCCACTGAACCTGCGCATCCAGAGCCTGTGCTCCACAATGGGAGAGGCCACAACAGTGGGAGGCCCGCGTACCGTAAAAAAAAAAAAAGAAGAAGAGCAGACTTGCAAGAAAAATATTCATTTTTTACACAAAGCTCTGAATGTAATAAAAATGTACCTAACACTATAGCCTGAAGTATATGTTAGATGTACAAAATGATCAGGGAGAATAATTGGAAATCCTAAGAAGTAAGTAAGTCAGGATCTGCCTGTGTTGTGATGTAGTCACTGTGGAATGAAGATGTTAAACTTTTTATAAAGCAAGAGTTTTTCTTAAATCTTTTTTGTGTTCTGTATTATTTTTGAGCCTGGTGAAACTACGGAGTCTCAAGAAAAATGTACACAAAATATTTCCTACTTGTGCATGTATATGAACTCACACTTAACATGTACACTTACATCTATATGTACCCATACAACTACATCTACAGCTTTACCTACAGTTACAGAGACTTATACATATACAATTTCATGGCGTTCATCAACACCCTGAATTTGGTCTATAGACTGCTAGACACAAAAATTTCTACTCTTCTCTAGAGATTAGCTAGAATCTTTGTTTTTATGATTTGGTGGTAATTTAAGTAAGTAACAGAGAAGGAAAAATTCTAAGAGAATGAGCATGTTAATACTATGGCACAGCATAGCATAACAGAACAACATTTTAACTACAACTCTTTAAGTTAGTTCTAAGATTAATGGACAAGTTTCAACAGTTCTTTTTATATATAATAGAGTATATCTCATCTCCTGTGATTGTTGGTAAGTTATGTAAAAAAGTTGGTTAAAGCAGGATAGTTTTAAAAACTCATACACAGCTAAAGAAATATTTTAATTTATATGTATATATTCAAATTTATCTATCAAGCTTTTTCTATCCATTTTATAATTTTGACAATTTTTACCCTGTTTATATAAAGAAAAAAATGATTTTTGCATACCCAAGTTGTTTACACTTTGAACTGAGAATACATCAGCTTTAAAATCAGAAGGCCTGAGCAGTATTCCTGGACTAGACACTCAGAAGCTAAATGGGGGGCTTCCCTCACGGCGCAGTGGTTGAGAGTCTGCCTGCCGATGCGGGGGACACGGGTTCGTGCCCTGGTCTGGGAAGATCCCGCATGCCGCAGAGTGGCTGGGCCCATGAGCCATGGCCACTGAGACTGCGCTTCTGGAGCCTGTGCTCCACAACAGGAGAGGCCACAACAGTGACAGGTCCCCATACCGCAAAAAAAAAAAAAAAAAAAAAAGAAGCTAAATGATCTCAGTGAAGTTACTTAAATTATATGCCTTACTTCCTGAAACTTCATGGACTGTTATTAGATTTGAGTGAAGTATGCAACCAAAGTATTTAATAAAATATTTTACCTGGGTACTCCTGAACCCACAGTTGGAGGCATAAGTCTCTGACTAGTGGGACCACAAAGAATCAGTTCAGATTCAAGACTTTTTTTGTCAAAAGGTTGGGTGGAAAAATTCTGAATGGGAGTCAGCAAGTGGCTTATGAGTCCTGACAACAACATTCTGATTCACCCTGACAAAATAATTAAAACATTTTAGTTTAATTTCCCTATTTATAAAAGGACAGGGCCAAAAATAAAGTACCAGCCCCAACACGCTATTATTCCTACTCCTCTTCTCTGAATTTTCTGCAAATTTCTTTGTACATTTATATTATGTCAATATATAATTCATATTAAGCTTTGAAAATAGCTCTTCAGGAACCCTAGATTAGGAATCACTATATAAAATAATCCTGAAGCTCTCTCTCAGCTCTCAAAAAATTTATGATTTTAATATATTCTATCAATAGATCTGTGGCTAATAAACAACACAGTTTGCTAGGAACAAAAACATTTTTTCTTTGCCTTTTATTATCTGAAAAAATTTATATATAAAGATTTTAGGGTAGTCACAGCTAGTGGTATACATGAGACTAGGACATAAAGTAAACTTTTACTACCTTTCAAATCGTCATTTTCCCCTTTGTTTCTTGTACCAGCACATAAGCTTTCAGTCTTCTCAGGAAATAGAACACACATACAAGCAGTTTTTGTGTGAATACACTGGGATTTTATGTGTCATTAAATTCACATGTCAGACTGCTCCTGTTGTGAAATCAAGGGAAGAAGACCAAATGGAACATTTTAAAAAGTTAAGTTTATTTGGCCAATAAAGAAATAATTTCTTATAATACAGAACAGAAAGGGACAAAAAGACTGGAGTACCAAAAATCTAATCTCTTTATCTACCTGCAGATTAAGCCTCAGAAAAAGATGGAGTATATATAAGGAACATATGACTTTCAGAAGTCAGAACTGAGAGAAAATTTAAACATACTCATTTAAATTAAAAGTTGAATACACTAAATTCCAGAAGTTGAGTGACTTGACCTGTCATTAGCTAGGTGGTACAAGAGTCTAAGCTCAACCCAGGTATTCATTTCTCTTGGTAGTTACAGAGAGATATTTTAATAGAGATATTAAGAATATAGGAAATAACCACTCACCTGGAGTGGTCTGTTTCAAGAGAGATTTGAAAAAATTTAGGAGCCAATATCATTTTTAAAAATTATTTAAAAATTCAAGGTCCAATTTAATTCAGCAAACACACATAGAGTTACTTATTGCAGTCACTTATATGTATAAGGCACTTCAAAGAGTAGAGAAATAAGATACTCTCCTTACAGACAATTATTAGGAGGTAGAAGTAATTATAATTTAAAAAATATAAGTCTCTTGGAGAAGAAGAAAAAGTACAATCAGATTTCAAAAGAAAGAGATTGTATCTGAATTAGGTGAACATAAGAAGACCTCCATATAAGGAATATAATGACAATAACAATGATAAGGAACAGTTATTAAATGCTCACATGGCAAGCACTAAGTGTTTTACAAGTGCTACCTTATTAATCTGTACATCAATTCTTTGAGGGAGGTAAATATTATTCACATTTAGATGTAAGAATGTTACTTGTCCAAGATCATACAGTTTTCAATGAGTAGAACTAGAGCTCAAACTTGGTTCCATTTGACTCAGAGTCAATGTATTTAAACTCTTTGAACTCTGGATAGTTTTGTGATAAGAACTTTTTTTCATCCTAGGAAAACCACATACAAAGACTTGGCATCCTGAAAGCATAATTCCAGCAAAAAGGCTAGTTTTATTTAGATGGCAGCTCAGGGTATATATAGAAGAGTATGGTGACAAGCTTGGAAAAATAAGTTGAAGTGAACTTTGGAGATCAGTCTTAAAAGTATATATTTTACTTTTTAACAAATGAGATTCCAAAGAAAGGGAAAGCATGTTTGAGAGGAGCTATGGTGCATCTCTGTATTAATTACCTATTACTGTATAACAAATTTCTTCCAAACTCAGCACCTCAGAGTAACAAAAAATTTTATTTCCCATTTTCTGTGCGTCAAGAATCCATCATTACTTACAGAGGTGATTTGTACTCAAGATCTCTCATTAGTTGCCATACTAGACTAGACTAGACTACTACAGCTAGTGCTGTATTCTCATCGGAAGGCTTGACTGAAGAACAATACACTTCCAATCTCAATCAAGTGACTTTCGGTAGGCCTCTGTTCTTTGCAGGGTGTTGTACTGAGGGCCTTAGTTCCTCACTGGCTGCTGACTAGAGACATTCTCTTTGCCTCATCACTTAGGCCTCTCCATAGAGCAGCTTTCAACATAGTACCTGGTTTCCCTCTGAACAAGTGATCAGAGACGGAAAGAGAGAGAAGACTCAATCATTCTACTACCTATTTTCAGAGGGTACAAACCATAAATTATGTCATATTCTGTTTTTGAAGGTAAGAATATCAAATAGTATGTAGATATATTTTTAAAACCACCATAACCTCCCTACATTCAAATTAGATTAATAATAACTATCCAAGACTGCTTATTATCAATTATCTTAGCTAGCTCTCTGAACATTCACTTTCTTTTCTCTGAGAATCAAGACATTCCTGTACCTAAATTTTAGGCCATGTTTTCCTTGTTCAGAGTCTTGTAGAAAAAAAATCCTAAATGTACTTTATAAGCACTTCCTGTCCTTAAAAAATACTTATGTCACATCTTAGGCTTCTTGTTCTAGAATAAAAACATCCCAGGAGAAATAAGAATTATAGAATTGTGGCCCTGGAAAAGTTCAGGGACTTTCTTTTCTCAATAAAACTGCTTAAACCACACCAGCAAGATCTATTTAGACACTAGAGATATTCTAATCCAGCTGTGTCATTCCATGACTGAAGATACTAAAGTCCAAAATGTAACATGATATAACCAGCCAGCAGTACTGGTAGTCAACTTGATAGTAGAATCTGGATCTGTTTCTATTTCCATTTTATCATCTTGCCATTTCATGTGCTTTTAAATCATTGATTTCCCATCTCATCTTTATCAACTCTAGTCTGGAAACAGTTCAATTTCCAATGGAAATGATAGCATACCAACACTGATTGGGAGCATACATCTGTAGTCAGGATCTCAACATGAATACAATAATTTATGAACCTTTGCTCAAAGATAGGAAGGTGGGGGGGGGTGTTGATTGGGAGCCAAAAATTATTAGCACATTGGAGGGCCTTTGTCATTTTCTCTCTCAGAATGAAAGCTAAGAACTATTCAGAAAGCTTCTGAGGAAGAAATAAGATAGGAAACCAAAATTTATTGGTCTGCATTTCAGAATACAGTCAAAAAAAAAAAAAAAGCAGTAGCTTAGAGGTTTCTGAAGAGGTGAGATCACTCAGGCCAGGTACTTGCCCCAAATGGGGCAAAAATACAAGAGTTATTGAGATTTAGCATGGAGAGGTTTTTGTTTTGTTTCTTTTTGTTTGTTTTCATAGAAAAAATCTCCTTCCTCTTTTCTTGACCCTATCCTTCCCAAACTCCACATAAGAACCAAGCCTTCATACCTCTCCACATGCATATACACCTTTCCCAGTTTGTCATTGGCAAGCTTTTTTTTTTTTTAGATTCTTATTTAACTTTATTTCTTTTATTTTTTATTTTATTTATTTTTTAACATCTTTATAGAAGTATAATTGCTTTACAATGGTGTGTTAGTTTCTGCTGTATCACACAGTGAATCAGCTATATGTATACATATATCCCCATATCCCCTCCCTCTTGAGACCCCTCCCACCCTCCCTATCTCACCCCTCTAGGTGGTCACAAAGCACTGAGCTGATCTCCCTGTGCTATGCGGCTGCTTCCCACTAGCTATTTTACATTTAGTAGTATATATATGTCCATGTGTCATTGGCAATCTTCTTAATGATGATTCTTTAGATGTAGAATTTAAGGACTCCGGGGAGGAAACTTATTTTGTTTTTTTGCTTACTGCTGGATTCTTAACGCTTAAGAAATTGCCCTGCTCACAACAGTGAATGTTAAGTGGTGGAAAGCATGGAGGAAGCCTACAGGTGAGCAAGATAATCACTGATTACTAACTTTTGCAATTGTCTCCCCTTATTGATTTTTACAGTAGTTATTCTTCCCAAATAACTCTGATTGACAGATGCAATTTGTCTTAAAATCAACGATAATTAGTTTTATGGACAATAGCTATTTGATTGATATCATTGACACTTCAAGGTATTTAGAGGTAACTTGGCTCAGGGTCAAGAATTACTGATTTAAATAAGTTTTTGGAGGAATAAGCTAGTATTTGAAGGGATCCTAATGACTTCTTTGCTCATCTCTACAATTTTGTAAAGAAAGGGACTGAATGGAAGCACACAAAATCTAAGTAATTTGTCCAACATTTCTTAGGTAGTTAATTAAATAGTAAAGATCCAAACCCAGATTTTTTTGAAAGTTAGTTCTTTGTATTTGCCATTTAGCTTATTATGGACTCTGACATGTCTGTTTCTTTGTGAAGTTTGTGTGAAATGAAGGAAGCCTTAAAGGTTGATATGTTTGTAAACAAGAGAGATGAAAACATAAATAGTCAATAATTGGTGAGTAGTTATGTAAATGCTGCTACTCAGAGGAGAAACATATCAAGCTTAATAAATTTTTCTATCTGGAGGTAAATAAAAACTACAATTTCAGTAGATCGCCTATTGCTTCAAGAGTACAATTATGAGACTTCATTATTTATAAATGAGTAGGCCCTGGACATGTCCTGAAGTGGAGGAGGATATGTAAAGAGGAAATGGAGATTGTCCTCTTTGTGAGAATTATTATTTGTAATGTGTGTGTGTGTCCATATGCATAAATGTATTATATATAGTGAATTAGATCCAATAGTTTCCCACCATGAAGACTGGAAAAAGATGAGGAATTAAAGGGCTTATCTTCTCCTGACACCGGCAAAGATCACACAGCAGACCAGATCTGGATCCTCCCTGTCCCCGGACTGAACTGGTCTTCTGGGAAACATACACTGGCTCCTCTCCAACTAGCCACTGATTACCCCATCTGTGTGTGTGTATTTCTGAAAATAAATAGCTCAGACTTTGGGAAATATGATGCTTCAGGTTACTGTGTCTTTTTGTGGGGTGGCAGGGTCAGGGAGAACACCTCTCAAGACAGTGCAGCAAATAAAGGCAATGGTGAACCCAGGAAGGTTTTAATATTTGCTCTTTGCCTTAGATTCTGGGAATTTCCTATTCAGTATCTAGGTTATCTCCCACCCTACACTCTATCCCCAGAACATTAATCACCTCTGGTTATTCTTCATCCTTCAGTAAAGTACGTTGTACATCTAAAGTTTCCAGGAAATTTTATACATGAGGACCATCGAGGAGTGTGCCCTTCTCTGTATTACCCCTTTGGTGAGGTCAGTAGAGTACTGACCAAATTAGACTGAGGAGAACTGACTGGAATTAATCGTTGAGCCTCTGGAAAGGGAATGTTGGTACTAGAAGGGCAGCAAACTTTCAAAAAGGAGCACCTGCAGAACAAATGGACTCAGGGATAACTGTCTGGCAAATTCTCCTTTGCATAAATTCTGCTAGAAGAAGATATTTGAAAGATGTGAGGCTAATACTCAGGGCTATATAAACTTCTAAATTTTTACAACTGTTAGTGGTAAAAAAACAGGTCATGTAAAACTCTATACATAGTATAATCACACTTCATATAAAAAGTGATCTATATCTTTATATATCTATCAAATATATATATGTATGTTTCATATATTATACATATATATGTGATTATAACTATACATGACAAATACATACAACCATTTTATACACATGCATATTTCACAGTATACCGATAAAAGACTAAAACTTAATACTCTAAAAATTTAACAGTGGGTTATATCCAGGATTTAACATTTTGAATTATTTTAACATCAGCCTTTTCTAAATTTTCCAAAATTTGTATCTGTTTCTTTTGTGTTTAGCAGAAAAAAAATTAATCCTGAGTAATAGTCCCTATTTGAATAGCCATCTAATAGTGGTGTCTTCAGGGAAACATGAGAAATAGCAGAAGGCCTCCTCCATTATCAGTTCTCACTTGACTGCTTTAAAACCAGCCTGAGCTCCCTGTCAAAATGAATTGCCAATATGGCACACTAATTAAATCTGGCTTCACAATGGAGCATTGTAAGCTTTATTTGGTTAATCCTTTTTAGTTTATTTATTTCAGTAGAAACCAAATGATACTTAAAGAAATATTTATTGTTATGCTTCAATTCAGTTTCTACTCCACTGAAGTCTCTGCTCACCCGAAGAACAGTCTACCTTAGAACCTGTGATGCTGATGCTCATTCTGTAATGCTGATCACCTGACAGATCAGGTATCCAGTTCTTCAAGTTGCAATACCTGAAGGGTTCCTGATTATGGCTCCTGCTATTGTTCCTTCTTATTAACTATTGCTGTCATTTGGCACTTTCTCAGATATCACCTTACTTTCTCTGTATTCACACTGCTTTCTGTTGCTGCCTGCTTTGTAACTAATTCAGATGTGGACTAGTTCATAAGCACTGGCAAGGTCATGAACTCCTACTTAGCAGAAGCTGTTTCATGTCTCTGGTCTTTCTTGAAATACCACACCCTCTAGGTAGCCTCTTATTTCTCCAGCTACTTGATGTGAGCCTCTGGATAACAATTTGTGTTCTAACTCTG
Source organism: Platanista minor (assembly GCA_004363435.1). Classification (NCBI taxonomy): domain Eukaryota; kingdom Metazoa; phylum Chordata; class Mammalia; order Artiodactyla; family Platanistidae; genus Platanista; species Platanista minor. Next base: position 35,798 of record RJWK010010097.1, read on the forward strand.
TTGCCCTTTGAGACAGCAAGTACTTGTGTGATGGAATGGAAAGGGCACTGAGTTGGGAAGTAAGTGCCTGATTTGCCTTGAGGCTTTACAACCAGCTTCACCACATACTAACTTTGATTAAGTGACTTTGAGAAGTCGCTTTGCCTAGATAGCCTTGGTTTTATTGCCCTGTACACTTCTAAAATTTGTTCCAGGAGTCAATAAAGTAATGTACACAAAACCAATTTGTAAATTATAAAGTACTCAAAAGTATATGAAAAATGTTTATGCAATCTTCCATACTTAAGGTGTGAACAGTTGTTGATTATCCTTTTGGTCTCCACCACACCCAAAACAAGGCTTGGTACCTTCTGAGTACTCCACAAGTATTGCTACCTAAGTTAAGAAAGAAATAATTGATCCATGAGAAACTCATGCAACATAACCAAACAGAAAAGTTTAAGAACAATCCCACCCTTGGATTCCTTTTTTTTTGATAAAATTTTCCAACTTTCTTTAAAAATAATGCTTCGATGTGTCTCCTGTGCCTCATACACATTTCTTCTTATTTCTGGTTTATGGGAAGTTGTTCTATTTATGGACAGATTGCTCCTGTCTCAGATGCCTTCTACTTACAATCATCTCTCATGCTGAGCCATATTTCTTACTGATAGCTTTTAAAAAGCAAGCTAGCCCTTCATCCCAGAACAGCCACTGCAGTTTTCCTTTTGGATCTTGTTCATCTGTTTACAAGGCAACAAAGTACACATAAACATCCTTGACACAGCTCAGTGGTGGGAAAATATGTTAGTAATAATCTTGGTTATCAGGCAAGTAGTGAATGGTATATCTGTATCCCTGAAGAAATGATTTAGAAATGATTACAGCATGCAGCTGCCATATGACCTACTTCATATAAATGATGCTGACAGAAACTAAGATAAAAATGTATTTTGTGGTCCTAATGATGTTAACAGCTAAGATGACATTTAGAGTGATGATGCTAATAAAAATATGTCAGAATAGACTTGTGCATTCCTATATCTTATTTATCATAAAGATCCTTTAAGGTTAGTAGGACACTGATTATTAGCTCAAGTAATAAGTGAGGAAATTGAGGTACTAGGTAACTTTTTCATGCTCCATTCATTTATGAAGTTTGTATAATGTTGAGTAGCTGGCCCTATGTGTTCAGCACTATCCCATGAAAATACCTGCCTCTGTTCTACCACTGGGAGTTATACAGTGCCCATATAAACAAGTAATGTGCAAGATAGTTCAGATAATGACAAATGTACTAAAGGTAATAAACACATACTGTAATTGTAATTTTTAAAAAGACATAGAGATTCCTAGAAGGGAAGGTAAACGGGCTTCTCTCAGAGTGGGTGGTCAAGAAAGAGCTATCTGAGGGTTAAATATTTGGCCTGATATGAAGAAAAGAGTTTTAGGCCATAGGAAAGCTGTTGTAAAATAATTTCAGGAAGAGAAATATAGATACAAAGGTTATACATCAAGAAAGAGCTTGATTCTGTATAGAACAAGATACTTGGTGGCTAGAATCTAGCATCAATGAAGAAAGACACAAATTAAGTTGAAACAGGTAAGCAGGGGCCAGATTATGAAAGTGTTATAGGCCATGTTTAGGAATTTGTATGGTAATTAATTTTTAACCATCTTAGAGACTGATAAATCCTATTTAACAGGGATGTATATTTTTGTATAGAACAGTTGAAATTGATTAACTAATATTTGCTTTCTAATTTTTATATTTAATTGTCTTCTCTTGTCCTATCTATATCTGATTGGGAATAAAATTTATACAAGCCCCATAAATAACTAAACAATCATTCCTTTTTTTCTGGAAAATATTGTATAAGAGAGAAAATATCTATTCCTTAAAAGCTTGATAGAAGACTCTCTAGACTAAGCACTTTTAAATTTGGGTAAGGGAAAGGAAGTAGCTTTTATTTTTTTATTGGGCATTTCACTATCATTAAAAATTATTAATCTATTCATTTTCAGTTTCTTTTTTGGGTCACTTTAGCATTTTAGAATTTTCAAAGGATTTCTACCTCTAATGTTTTCTTAGTAAATTTGTTGTCATATACTTTATGATGTTTTACACTCCATTATAACCAACTTATTTTTTAAGTTATGTTTTACTGATATCTGTCTTTTAATTTTTATTATTCCTGCCAGAAATTTGATTATGCACTTAAGACTAAGAGGATTTTTCCTAAAGAATCATCTTGTGATTTTCTTCCTTTTTTTTTCCTGTTTAGTTTATTTCTCTTTCTTTTGTATATATATTACCAAGTCAAAAATATAGCTTCATGTCATCTTTTGAAAGGCTGAATAATCATAATTTTAATAATTTCTCTATTAATAGATAATTGTTTCTAATTTTAAATTATCCTGAACACTGTTCCATTTTTTTTATTAAGAAAAAATCTTACAAATGGACTTACAAAATAAAAGGTTATAAACATTTGAGGCTTTTTAAAAAAAATATTTGAGGCTTTTAATGCATATTAACAAATATTCCACCAGAAATATTGAGCTAAGAACTTTCTTGCCAAAACACAAATAAGCTTTTAAGCTCCTATTTCTTTGTACTTTTTCCAGAGCTCAGTGTAATTAATCATTTTACTCTTTGGTTGTGTTAAAAAAAAAAAAAATACCTGTTCATCTCATCCAGCATAAACTACAGTCTTTAAAATACCTACAAAACCATACATGATTTGGCCATTGTCTCCACAGTGCTTTACATCCCTGATGACTCATATCTCCTCATTAGCTCCTCTTTCATTTGGTTTCACTCAGTTCACACCAAGTTCTTCACTGTTCCTCACACTAAGCAAACTCCTGCCTTAGCATTTTTGTACCTGCTCCTTCCTCTAACTAGACCACCTTGGACGTTTGCTAAGCTTGTCTACAGTTTCTTCACATCACTTATTCATGAGGCCATCCCTGAAAACCCTATTTTAAAATTACCCACTTCTTACCCATATTCACACTGTAATGTTAGAGCTAATGTAGAAATAGCAATTTAAATTCATGATTTAAAAAGTATATATCTTTATGTATCCAACAAAATTGTCAAGGACCCAGGTCATCCCTATAATGCAAACGTGATATATACCACAAGAATCCAGACTTTTCTAATATGATTTTCAATGGACAGAATCCTGGGTTTCTTGTAGAAATGGCTAATTCCCTTATATGAGCAAGGAGAGTAGAAGGGGAGCATGGAATCTTTTGTGTAAGAAGAGGGAAATTTGCAAAGATTAATATGACAATATCTAAGGACAAAAGTGAGTCTGTTTCTATTTTGTTATATTAGTTTCATTTTTTAGATTCCACATATAAGTGAAGACACACAGTATTTGTCTTTCTCTGTCTGACTTATTTCACTAAGTATAATACCCTCCAAGTCCATTCATATTGTTGTAAGAGGGGAGAGGGTGGGGGAAAGTGTAAAATAGGTGAAGGGGATTAATAAATATAAACCACTAGATATAAAACAAATGCATTACAAGGATGTAATGTATAGCACAGGAGATACAGTCAACATTTTATAATAACTTTGTATGGAGTATAATCTATAAAAATATCAAATTACTATGATGTACAACTGAAAGTAGTATGATATTGTAGGCCTAATATATTTTTATTAAAAAAAGAAAGAAAAAAGAGCAAACATGACAGCTTGAAGGGAGTTCAGATGACTAACATTACAATGTGAACATCAAAAAGATAATAATGGTTATTGAAATACATTGAGTCCGTGAAAAGTCATTGGTCCATAGTGATTCTCAAAGTGAGAAAATAAATATGCAACATATAAAATCACATCTGATGTCTCTTTGGAAAAAAGAACTTGTTTTTAGTTGAATATTTAGAATTAACTTCCTACTTATAGGAGTTACAGGGATAAAGGAAAAAATGAAATGCTATCGACAAGGAAGTAATCACACAAATCCCAAGTTAACAATGAACAGGTCAATAGTAGAATGACATTGAAAAAACAACTTGAACTGAAAGAAACTTAAGGGATGTAACAACCAGATGTAATATATGGTTTGGGTTGGATTATGATTGGGATAGAAGAAAATACAAAGGATATTTTTAGACAGAAGGGAATTTTATTGGTTATGAGATGATGTTGTGAAAATATTATTCATATTTTTGTTTTGATCACATTTTGCAGCAATGGAAAAGACACTTTTATTTTTCAGTAAAGCACCTTGAAATATTTAGAGATGGATCATTATGATATCTGTGATTTGTCTTAAACTATTTTGGCATAGGCAATATGTACATGTGTGGAGCAGGGAGATTGGCATTAGTGTAACAGAGAAGAACAAAACTGACTCCATATTAGATTTGTTCCTTTTACTTTAACCTTTGTGCTCTGTTGCCTATGCTTAGTCATGCTGGCTTTGCACCTTTTGTGAAAGAATGTTGCTTACAGCCTGAAATACACAGGATAGCCTATTTGCAAGGCTCTGAACTTTAAAAGTCCATTCATATAGAGATAAAATGTTGCAGAACAAAGAATAACATTTGTCTTTTTGGAGGTTTACTGAACATCATGACCTGACCTATGTGGACCACTGAAAGAACAAGGGATTCCTACACCAGGAAGTTTTCAACAACTAACCACAACCCACCCTCACCTTGCCTTTAAAAATGCTTTACTGAAGCTAAAAACAACCTTGTTCCTATACAGACTGCTTTATCAAAACTTTATTGTAACCACAAACCAAAAATCTACAACACACACACACACACACAAAGAAATACAAACACAATACTAAAGTTAGTCATCAATTCACAAGAAAAGAGAACAAAGAGGAAGGGAAGAAAAAAGACCTGCAAAAACAAATAAAAATACATATTGATAGTTATCTTAAATATATATGGATTAAATATTCCAACCAAAAGACATAGACTGGCTGCATGGTTACAAAAACAATACCTGTATATATTCGGTCTACAAGAGATCAACTTCAGACCCAGGGACACATACAGACTGAAAGTGAGGGGTTGGAAAAATGTATTCCATACAAATGGAAATCAAAAGAAAGCTGGAGTAGCAATGCTCATACCAGAAAAAAATAGACTTTAAAATAAAGACTGTTACAAGAGACAAAGAAAAACACTACATAATGATCAAATGATCAATCTAAGAAGATATAGCAATTTCAAATATATATGCACCCAACATAGGAGCACCTTGGTTTATAAGGCAAATAATAACAACCATAAAAGGAGAAACTGACAGTAACACAATAATAGTGGAGGACTTTAACATCTCACTGTCATCAATGGACAGATCATCCAGACAGAAAGTCAATAAGAAAGCAGAGGACTTAAATGACACATTAGACCAGATGAACTTAGTTGATATTTATAGAGCTTCCATCCAAAAGCAGCAGAATACATATTCTTCTCAAGTGCACATGGAACATTCTCCAGGATTGATCACATGTAGGACCACAAAGTGAGCCTCAGTAAATTTAAGAAAATTGAAGTTATATCAAGCATCCTTTCCAACCGTAATGTTATGAGATTAGAAATCAACCACAAGAAAAAAAGAAAAAAAAAAACTGTAAAAAACACAAACACATGGAGGCTAAACAATATGCTGCTAAACAACCAATGGATCACTTAAGAAATCAAAGATGAAATGAAAAAGTACCTAGAGACAAATGATAATGAAAGCACAATGATCCAATACCTATGGGACACAGCAAAAGCAGTTCTAAGATGGAAGATTATAGCAATACAGTCTAACCTCAGGAAACAAGAAAAATCACAAATACACAACTTAACTTTACACCTAAATCAACTAGAGAAAGAAGAACAAAGAAAGCTCAAAGTTAGCAGAAAGAAGGAAATCATAAAGATTAGAGCAGAGATAAATTATATAGAAATGAATAAAACAATAGAAAAGGTCAATGAAACTAAAAACTTATTTGAAAATATAAACAAAATTGATAAAACTTTAGCCAGACTCATCAAGAAAAAAAGGGAGAGGGCTCAAATAAGTAAAATTGAAATAAAAACGGAGAAGTTACAAATGACACCACAGAAATACATGGATCTTAAGAGACTACTAAAAGCAACTATATGCCAAAGAAAATAGAGAGCCTAGAAAAATGAAGAAATTCTTAGGAAGTCACAATCTCCAAAGACTGAACTAGGAAGAAATATAAATTATGAACAAACCAATTACAGTTACTGAAATTTAATCTGTGATTAAAACTCTTCCAACAAACAGAAATCCAGGACCAGATGGCTTCACAGGTAAATTCTATCAAACATTTACAGAAGAGTTAACATCTATCCTTCTGAAACTATTCCAAAAAATTGCAGAGGAAGGAATACTCCCAAACTCATTCTATGAGGTCACCATCACCCTGACACCAAAACCAGACAAAGATATGAAAAAAAAAAAAAACAACGAAAATTACAGGCCAATATCACTGATGAATAGAGACACAAATATTGGCAACAAAATACTAGCAATCCAAATCCAACAATACATTAAAAGGATCATATACCATGATCAAGTGGATTTATCTAAGGGATGCAAGGATTTTTCAATATCTGAAAATCAATCAGTGTGATACACCATATAAGCAAACTGAAGAATAAAAAAGATACGATCATCCTAATAGATGCAGAAAAAGTATTTCACAAAATTCAACACACATTTATGATGAAAACTCTACAGAAAATGAGCATAGAGGGAACATACCTCAACATAATATAGGCCCTATATGACAAACCTATAACTAACATCATGCTCAATAGTGAAAAGCTGAAAGCACTTCCTCTAATATCAGGAATGTGACAAGAATGGCCACTTTTATTAAACATAGTTTTGGAAGTCCTAGCCATGGCAATTAGAGAAGAAGAAGAATTAAAAAGAATCCAAATTGGAAAAGAAGAAGTAAAACTGTCACTATTTGCAGATAACATGATACTATACATAATAAATCTTAAAGATGCTACTAGGTCTCATCAGTGAAGCTGATAAAGTTGTAGATTACTAAATTAATAGACAGAAATCTGTTACATTTCTCTACACTAACAAGGAAAGATGAGAAAGATAAATTAAAGAAGCAGTCCTGGAGGAGAGAGACAAGATGGCGGAAGAGTAAGACGCAGAGATTGCCTTCCTCCCCACAGATACACCAGAAATACATCTACACGTGGAACAACTCCTGCAGAAAGCCTACTGAACGCTGGCAGAAGACCTCAGACCTCCCAAAAGGCAAGAAACTCCACACTTACCTGGCCGTGTGGATGAAAGGCTCTTGGTGCTACAGCCAGGAGTCAGTGATGTGCCTCTGAGGTGGGAGAGCCAACTTCAGGACACCGGTCTACAAGAGACCTCCCAAGCCCACATAATATCAAACGGCAAAAATCTCCAAGAGATCTCCATCACAACTCCAGCACCCAGCTTCACTCAAAGACCAGAAAGCAACAGTACTGGACACGCTAGGCAAAACAACTAGCAAGACAGGAACACAACCCCACCCATTAGCAGAGAGGCCACCTAAAATCATAATAAGTCCACAGACACCCCAAAACACGCCACTTGACGTGGACCTGCCCACCAGAAAGACAAGATCCAGCTTCATCCATCAGAACACAGGCACTAGTCCCCTCCACCAGGAAGCCTACACAACCCACTGAACCAACTTTAGCCACTGGGGACAGACACCAAAACCAACGAGAGCTATGAACCTGAAGCCTGCAAAAAGGAGACCCCAAACACAGTAAGACAAGCAAAATGAGAAGACAGAAAAACACACAGCAGATGAAGGAGCAAGATAAAAATCCACCAGACCTAACAAATGAAGAGGAAATAGGCAGTCTATCTGAAAAAGAATTCAGAATAATGGTAGTAAAAATGATCAAAAACCTTGGAAAAAGAATTAATAAAGAGCTAGAAGAACTAAAGATGAAACAGGCAACAATGAACAGCAAAATAAATGAAATTAAAAATACTCTAGAGGGGATCAATAGCAGAATAACTGAGGCAGAAAAACGGATAAGTGACCTGGAAGATAAAATAGTGGAAATAACTACAGCAGAGCAGAATAAGGAAAAAATAATGAAAAGAACTGAGGACAGTCTCAGAGACTTCTGGGACAACATTAAACGCACCAACATTTGAATTATAGGTGTCCCAGAAGAAGAAGAGAAAAAGAAAGGGGCTGAGAAAATATTTGAAGAGATTATAGTTGAAAACTTCCTTAATATGGGAAAGGAAATAGTTAATCAAGTCCAGGAAGCACAGAGAGTCCCATACAGGATAAATCAAAGGAGAAACACGCCAAGGCACATACTAATCAAACTATCAAAAATTAAATACAAAGAAAACATATTAAAAGCAGCAAGGGAAAAACAACAAATAACACACAAGGGAATCCCCATAAGGTTAACATCTGACCTTTCAG